>APFE031446471.1:5752-29802 GCA_000404065.3 Pinus taeda | reverse complement strand
AAGAAGAAACAATCCCAAATCTTGCAGAAACTCTTTGTTTTGTTGCAAGAAGACCTTGGCAGGGGCCACAAAATCAAGGATTTAACAATCCAATGTATTTTCAACACCCACCAAACTAGAATTCTTGGCAGTAACCTTGGCCTCAACCTCAATCTCAGTGTCAATCTCATTTGTGGGCACAAGGGGTACAAAATACTTATGGGAGATTTGCTCAATATTATCAATATCCTCCATCTTATCAGAGCTATCCTCCCCCACAAAATTAGTAGCAAAATTAGCAACCACAACTTCCAAATCAAAACCCTCAAATTTCATTACCATTTCCACAACAACCTCCACAACAAAGTCAAAATCCTCAACTCTTACTTCCATTTCAACAAAAACCAAATCAGTTACCTACCCAACCATTGCCAAACCCCAATAAAAAAAACCCTCAGAATGCTTACATGATAGAAGGACAACAATTTCCAACTTACATGCTTACTCCTCTAGATCTTAATGATGTTCAGCTTAGATCTGGTAGGATAATAGAAAAGGAAAAACCTTATATAGTCATTCAAGAACAAGATAACTCTGAGGAAGACTCTCTAAAGGTCAATAAAAGTTTTGAGGGAACATCCCTCTAAAACCAAAACATTGAAAAAGAAAAATAAAAGAATCAATAAACACAACTCCTATCATTGAACAACCAACATCTACTTCTACACCTCCTTTTCCTGAGAGATTACAAATTGATAGAGGGGTAGAAAAACAGATCTTGTTGCCCAATTATGATTTTATAGATGAATTGAAGAATGTTTGTATCAAAATTCCTTTGTTACAAGCCATTAGAGAAATTCCTATTCTAGCCAAGACAATAAAGGAGTTGAGCATCAAAAGACCAGGAAGAAAACGAGAGAAACAAAAGGAATTCACCTGGTAGGTAACATAGCAGATATCATGATGGGAAAGATTGCCATGCAGAAATATGTGGATCCAAGAAGTCCAATTGTCAAGACACATATAAATGGGATTGAAGTTCCAAACACATTGATTTACTTAGGGGCGACAATAAACATTATGAGTAGACAAACTATGGAGCAGCGTAAACTTCGTAATCTTCTTTACACACCTACCTTGCTGCAACTTGCAGATAGATCAGTAATCAAAATAGATGGTGTGCTAGAAGAAATTTCAATCTCCTTAGATTCTTGGGAATATCCTATTGATTTCATGATTTTAACTCCCAAGAATAATCTAGGAGGACACCCACTCATATTAGGAAGACCTTGGCTGGCCACAGCTGATGCTTTTATTAGTTGTAGATATTGTGACATGTATATTTCTAATGGTAATTCAACAAAGAAATTTACTTTGTATCCTCTAGAAAAAGCAATCACAGAAATAGATGACAAGGAATGGATCGATGAAGAATATGATATTCAACCTCTCTTCACTATGTCGGAAATTAGTGAAGATAGTCAAATTTTGAACACATTGGAAAAATTTTAAACATCTTCAGAATATGATCATGCACAATTCCAAGAAAAACATAATGTTCAATACTTGTCATCTAGGAAAATGTCTCTCTATTCTATGGAAGAGTTTGGTAGCTCTACAATTGAAATTTTTCCAGGTAGGACATTGAACATAAACAAAAACTTGGAGAAACTACAACAAGAAAAGCTAACCAAAATATTACAAAAACATTCAGCTGCATTTGCATGGGAGTACACCGACATGAAAGGTATTGATCCTAAGACTTGTATCCATCATATCTATATTGAGGAAAATAGTGGAACAATTAGACAACCTCAAAGAAGAATGAATCCAAATCTTAGGGAAATTGTGAAAGAAGAGCTCCAAAAATTACTCAATGTAAACTTCATTTACCCAATTTCAGATAGCCAATGGGTTTCTCCTTTGGTAATTGTGCCTAAAAAGGATGGTAAATGGAGGGTGTGCATTGATTACTGAGAATTTAATAAAGAAGCCTTGAAAGATCACTTTCTTTTTCCCTACATAGATCAAGTGTTAGATACATTAGCAGGTAAAAATAATTTCTCATTCTTGGATGGTTTTAGTGGTTATAATCAAATTTAGGTAGCACCTGAGGAACAGTATAAAACCACATTTACTTGTCCATGTGGAACTTTTGCCTACCGAGTGCTTCCTTTCAGGTTATGTAATGCACTTGCAACATTCCAAAGAGCAGTATTAGGAATTTTTTCTGATCTAATACATGATTGTGTAGACGTATATATGGATGATTTTACAGTCTATGGTAACACATTTGAAGAAGCTTTGGAAATTTTCGAAAAATTCCTTAAAAGATGTAAAGAAACAAACCTTTCACTAAGCCATGAGAAATTCTTTATGATGTTTATGAAAGGTATTGTTTTAGGACATCATATTTCAGGAGATGGTATTAAAGTTGACGAATCTAAAGTTGAAGTCATCTCTAAGTTATCAATTCCAAATTGCCAAAGGGATGTTAGAAGTTTTCTAGGATTTACAGGTTACTATAGAAGATTTATAGAAAACTTCACCAAAATAGCATCTCCGCTCTTCAAATTGCTTACAAAAGATTGTGAATTCAAGTGGAATCATAATTGCCAATTAGCATTTGAAACATTGAAACCAAAAATATCTGAAGCACCTATCTTAAGAGGACCAAATTAGAAACTTCCTTTCCATATTTCTACAAATGCTTTAGATACAGCTCTAGGAGTTGTATTGGGACAAAAAGATTTGATTCCTTATGCCATTTACTATACAAGTAAAAATTTGACTCCCATTGAGTTGAATTATAATGTGTCTGAAAAAGAATTCTTAGTTGTTGTTCATGCAATTAGCAAGTTTAGACACTATATAACAGGCTATGAAACCTTTGTTCATACAGATCACTCTGCAATTAGATATTTGATGAATAAACCTATTACTAATGGCAGAGTTACAAGATAGCTTTTAATTTTGCAAGAATTCAACATTACTATGCTAGATAGACCTAGAAAACAAAACACAGTTGCCGATTTCTTGTCCAGGATTCAGAATATCAAAGAAGACTCTCTAGTTGAAGATAAGTTCTTTGATGAATATCTCTTTGCAGTAACTACTCAAACTCCTTAGTTTGCAGATGTTGCTAACTACTTGGTTATAGGGAAGTTACCTTC
Organism: Pinus taeda; assembly: GCA_000404065.3. Taxonomy (NCBI): domain Eukaryota; kingdom Viridiplantae; phylum Streptophyta; class Pinopsida; order Pinales; family Pinaceae; genus Pinus; species Pinus taeda. The sequence goes on along the minus strand of APFE031446471.1, from coordinate 26,650 downwards.
ACATTTATTTCCTAGAGATAAAAGAAAAATTATTCAAGATAGTGCAAGATATTCATGGATCACTAACAAATTGTATAAAACAGGGCCAGATCTTAAGATCATAAGGTGTGTCAGGGAAGATGAAATGCCTGATATTCTCAAAGCATGTCATGATGAGCCATGTGGTGGACACTTTGCTGACAAGAGGACAACCTATAAAATCCTTTCTTTAGGATATTTTTGGCCATCCATCTTCAAAGATGCTAAAGAATATGTCAGAAGGTGCGACAACTGCCAAAGGGTAGGGAAACCTACTCCCTCAAATAAAATGCCATTACAACCTCAGGTACTTATCGAACCCTTTGGAAAATGGGCTTTAGACTTTATTGGACCTATTAATCCCCCATCCAAGCAGAAAAAGTATATATTGGTATGCATTGATTATGTCACCAAATGGGTAGAAGCCAAAGCATTACTTTCTGCTAATGAAAAATCTTTAGTTAGTTTTCTTTCTGAGGATATTTTTACTTGCTTTGGTGTTCCAAGAGAAATTGTGACATATTAGGGACTTCAATTCACATCCAACATGATAGAGAAGCTTATGGACGAGTACAAAATCAAGCATAGGAAATCCACTCCCTATCATCCACAAGAAAATGGTCAAGTGGAGTCTACAAATAAAGTGATTGAAAGAATCCTCACCAAGATTGTGCATCTACATAGAAGAGTTTGGGCAGAAAGGCTTCCTGAAGCCTTATGGGCCTATAGAACTACATGGAGGAACACAACTAGACATACACCCTATGAACTTGTTTATGGGAAAAAATTCCTGTTTCCCATAGAGTTCCAAGTCAAAAATTTCAAGATGGCAGTCCTGTTGGGGATGGGTTTATCAAAAGCTCAAAAGCATAGACTGGAGCAATTGAATGAACTTGATGAAATCAGACAAGAGGTTGCTCAAAGGACTGGTCTAGTTCAGCAACATAGGGCTAAATGGCATGACAAGTACATCAAGGACAAGAAGTTTCAAGAGGGAGATTGGGCACTGTTATTTGATTCAAAGTTTAAAGATTTTCAAGAGAAGTTTCAAACTCATTGGCTTGGACCATATGAGATTGAAAAAGTTTTCAATAATGGAGCAGTGAGGATCAGAACAATAGATGAAAGTAAAACTCCTCTCCTTGTGAATGGTCATAGATTGAAAATTTATCAAAAACCAATCTCAAAGGAGGAGTTCATCAAGATCTTTCAGAAAAATTCTGAAATGAAGTTGGTGAAGGAGAATCATTCTTCTCCACCAACTTAGTCTTTGTTTTTCTATCTAAAATAATAATAATAATAATAAATTGTATAAGGTTGAAAACCAATCACTGATTGGCATGCTTATACAGAAAATACAAGGTGAAAATCAAAAGCTTCTAATGCCCTATATTTTACATTTCCTTTTCTAAAAAAAAAAAATGGTGACTCACTTTGCATTCTGCAAAATCCATTGTTTTATCTCATTTTCACTTTGTCTTACTTTTGCAAAGTTTCACTTCACTCCACTATCATATTCCACCAATAAATTTTTTCCACTTCAGTATTTCTTCCATATCCATTTTTCATTTATCATCTTGTCATATTTTCACTGATGCAGTCATTTCCATTCCATTCATCCATAAGCCATAATTTGTTTTCTAATTTACATGATGTAGTTGCTTTACATTCTATAGTTGTTCCCGTTCTATAGCTAATCCTATTCTGCGGCCAATCTGATTCTGCAGCAACAGTTTGATCATCAATCCAAGCATAAAGAGGCCAGTTCATAATAATATCCTATATGCAGGTAATGGAGGAGAGAACAACTTTTGAAGACCAATCACATCTAAGCACCTGTGGAAGAAAACAACAAGAGACTAGCAAGCAGAAGGTATGGTTCTAAAGGTAAAAACAAAAACTTATTTCAAAAAGAAATACAAAACATAAATTGGTATAACTCGTATAATCACATGACTCCTTGATTTATCATTATGAGATTTGATTGCCATGATGATTCCGCCACACCTTCCATCTTTAGTGCTAATGGTCTAATGATGCAATCTTCATTTTAAACTCAATGACTCGTTCTTAACTGGACTTCTCCAGCACACCTGTTAAACAGTTAGATTCATGACATAACCTATTTGAATACGACTCTTCATAACCCTGATTTTTTATTTATTACACCAAGTTTTTCTCTTATACTCCTGCGGCCTTTTTGTGCATACGATCACTCCATTTCATATATTTCATGCATACAAACACTCGGTTGCCTTGTACACATAGTCACTCTACTTTCATATCCTCTATGTATAACAGGCACTCTATTTTTCACATAGTTTACATTTACAACCACTCCGTTTTCATATACCTTGTGCCCACTTTGTTTCCACACATTTTATGCATACAACTACTCTGTTTTCGTATACCCTGTATGTACAGTCATTTTATCTCATACTCATAGTAATTTTACTCCCATATATTTTGTCATTCCATCCCCATATCCATAGTTATTTTTTGTTTCTATATACTAGCTATTCCACTGCCGTATACACAGTCCTCTTTACGCAGTCACTCCATATCTCAAACAGTGAAGGGAATTTTGAAGAATAGCAGAGAACAGAGGTGATGGGGCTCATCGTCAAAACTGAACCCATAGGAGTGAAGTACATGGAAGGTTATCCTTAGCTGAAAGAATGTCGCAGAAGGCTGGTTGGTTGAGTTTCATTGAAAAATTCAATGGTTATCATAAAGAAATCACCAAATATTTTGCCAAATCATTTGATGGAATGGATGTGGAAATAGGTGACATAAAATTTGCAGTGACCAAGTCTTTTATTGCTGAAGAAACCGAGCTACCAAGGCTAGGAGAGAGGTGGTTCAAGAACAAAGAATTTCATGATGAAACCTAGAAGGTCATTCTAAAAAATAAGGGTATGGACACTTCAGTTTTTAGGAAAGGGATTCCAATCTCTACACTTAAGAGAACATGGAGTAGCATGTTATTAATTTTGCAAAACTTAATTACATGTGAGGGAATATTTGGTTCCATGTATGTATATCACATAAGACTGTTAATGAATTTTCTTGAAGATGGAACCCTCAATCTCCCATTTTTCTTATTGAATAGCTTAAGAAGAATGGCCACTAATGTTCAGAATAAAATTGAAGCAACAGAAACCACTCTTTATCACCATGGACTAGTAAAAAGTTTAGTTGAATATCACTTAAAGAGTGTAGGGGACACATGGGAGGAATCTTTGGTCAGAAACTTCTTCCAAGATGCCCCAGAATTCCCTAAGGGAAGTCCTACAAAAAGAAGTAGGAGAAGCAATACCAGTCTCACCATTCAAAACACTCCTGAAACTTCAGCACAGAAAAACAATGAAGAAGAGCCCATCTTTGAAACATTAATAGAGATCAGAAAGCAGACAAAGTAGAAAAGAAATTTGAAAGAAAAGGTTGAGGAATCCCACATAAATATTCCTGAACATTCATCATCTAAGGAGGATAAACAACTACTTTCCGAGAGACTAGTCAAAATTAGGGATCAGCACAAGAAAGAGAAGGAGAAGGGAAAAAGGAAACAAGTTATAGAGGAAGAAATCATAGGCTCCCAAAGTTTGAGGAGAAGTTCTAGACTCAGGGGCAAAGTGAAGAAAGCAAAATCAAAAGAGACCCAGTTCATAGATTTGGGGGAAGAAACTCCAACTCAGTCCCATGACAATATTCCATATGAGCAAAGCCCACAAAACTCTCCTCAACAAAACTTTGAAAGAAACCCAAGGAGAGCCTCTCTAGGCATTGATCCAATCCAACAGCAGATTTATGAATACATAGAGTCATTGGAGAAAAAGGGTACATAGTGGACCTAGGGACTTCATCTAATCCTGAGCAGCCTGCCACATCACAAGAGACTTTAACTAGCTCACTTAAACAGGAAATCTACAAGCTAGAAGTTCTAAATAGGCACATCCAAAGAGAAAATGAAGCCTTAAAAGAACAGAACAAGCTGGATAAGATTATCCATGATAACACTATGCTTCACTTGGGTTTATGGCACAAGAAGAACAAAAAACTAAAAAGGAAGAATAAGAAGCTAAACAAGGCACTTATTAACCTCAAGTACAGATTCCTCATGAGGAAGCCTAGGATGGCAATTGGTGCAAAGAAAAGCAAGAAGAGGTTGGATTTTTTGGCTGAAGTCTCAGAAAAAATGCAGTAGGAGGAGGGAGTTCACAATTTTGATTGCATGGGGACATGCAATAGCCTTGCAATGGGGGTATGTTGAGTTCCAAAACTGTCTTTCCCTTAGCTACTTTTCTCATCCTTCCTTCTCTATTTTTCCATGAAAAATGAATCCTTATCATCAAAAACCATTATACATTGCCTCAATGAGTATATTTCTGTTATTTACATGTTATACTGTTATGTTTTCTATTTGAATAAGTTTTTGTCTTTTAGCTACAGAACACAACCACATTCCACAGCTAATCGGTTGTTCCGCAGCTACTTCCACGCTTTTGTAGCTTCCAGGTGTTGAGAGGGGAAAAGGACTACATGGGTAGCTTGGAAAACATCAGGGCATGGATCGTATCTTATTCATTAGGCCTAGATCGATGAGGAAGACTCCGGTCAAAGGGAAGTCAAACATAGAAACCTATGGCAAACAGGACTCTGTTTTGCACACATTTCTCAATGATGGGATCTGAAGCAGTTTCTTGAGGCCACAGACTTCATCTACAACTTGCGCAAATGGAATCCAACAGCCATTACCATCAGATTTATGTTTCCAAGCAACCAAGGACAAGAATTCCACATACTTTCCTGTCTACGTGTTCTGTTGTAGCTCATTTCTCTCTTTAAAACAGTTGTATAATTTCCTATAAATATCAGTGTGAAGAACGCAGAACAAGTTCAGTTTTTCTTGCTTATGTATTAAGTTCAGATTTTCGCTTTGTAGTTTGAAGAACTCATTCTCTGTTTTAATATAAAGACTCTGTTTCAATGGATACCTGAAGCGTTGTTGGAGTGTTGATTAAGTGTTGATAATCTGAGACCTTTCCAGAGGGCCCCTGCGTTGGTCAAGGTTACATTTTATTTATGTTTTGTCTTTCATAAGTTAAATGTAAATTCACTGTGTTTTTTTCCATGATGTTTATAACCATTTTCTAACTCTGTTCATAATGCAACTTATGTCATCTTCTTATTAGCATAGAATAGCTCTTTTTGTTTCACTACTTTCTAGTTTCTTATCAGTAGCTTGAAGTTGATGTCAGTAGCATAAAGTAATTTAGATTTGTTGATCATTAGTCTAGTTTCTTTCATTTGGTGTTCATTAGTCTTTAGATTTTGAATTTAACTCATCAATGCCATTTTGTTGTTAGTTTAGTAACTCATGTTGTAAGTGAATGTTTTCGAAAGCCCTTTCAATTGATGGTTCATCTTAAAACTAAGTGGTGAAATATTTCATTTATGAATGAGTCTTTCTTTGCATTTTTATGTTTACTTTTCTTAGAACAATGAAGTATGGAGTCCCTCGGAATGCTATCACAAGGAGGTTGTTCTCCCAAAATTGTGTAGCAGAGTGACAAAGCACTTCATTTCACTGTTATAGTAGATTAGTTGCAATTTCACTTTCATTATTAGTCATTCATTTAATTTCGTTGCAATCTCGTTTTCAGTTTTAGAACAATGAAGTATAGAATCCCTCAAAATGCTATCACAAGGAGGTTGTTCTCCCAAAATTGTGTAGCAGAGTGAAAAAACACTTCATTTAGTTTTTATGATAGATTAGTTGCAATTTCATTTTCAATCATAGTTTTTCATTTAGTTGCAATTCCATTTTCAGTTGTTCATTAAGTTTTGATTCTGCAATAAAGCATTTCATTTTTGGTTCATCATAGATAGTTGCAATCTCATTTTCAGTGTTAATATCTCATTTAAGCTTTCATTTTGTAATTGATTAGATAGCAGTCTTAAGTCCTTTTGGTCCATGTTTTGGAAACAATCATAATAGCAAGAAGAGAAACTCTGTTTTCATTTTCTTGGTTAAAACTTTACTTCAAAATCTGGCTTAAAGCACTTTTAGCTCTCATTTCATTTTCTTAGCAGCAGTAGATTTAAGATTTTGTTAGGAATTAAAAGATCAAAACCCCAAAACAACTTAAAATTCAAAAACACTAAAGTAGGAAGGGCCATCTAGCACATATAGTGCACTACACTTCATCAGTTTACGATACCCGGATTGATAATTTATGTAGAGCAATTTAGAACACTAAATTGACGAAACAGCTACCAAGACTCGGTTAATGGAAGAGAAAAACTACCAGATTGGGAACGACTTTGGTTGGGTCTAATGCAGGAGGAGATAAGAAGAAGCACCAAAGATGGTTCTTCATCTAAGGAGGATGAAGAAAATTGCGCCTTAGCGAGTAAGACAAAGAAAGGGAAGGAGTAGGATTCTCATCCCAAATACAATTCTTTCCATGGAGGGAAAAAGTTTGACAAATCGAAAGTGCAATGCTTTCGTTGTCATGAAGTGAGCCATTTTGCTACAAATTGTCCACTAAGGAAATCGAAGAGATCTGTGGAAGGATCAAAAGGTGAGGCACTGGCCTCACAGTTTGAGTTGGATTTCACACTTTTCGCATGCATGGTTTCATCCATGGTGGGAAGTGGTTGGTTTATTGACATTGGAGCTTCTTTCCACATGACCAGCGATAAGAGTTTGTTCAGTGCCTTGGAGGAGAAAGATCTTCAGATACTCATAGCGATGGGTAATGATTAAAAGTATAGTGTCTCAGGTGTCGGCACGGTTGTTTTTCAGAGGGAGCATGGAGCTTGTATTACCTTGACCGATGTGAAGTATGTACCAGGACTGAAGAAACATTTGGTGTCGATTGCCATGCTGGAAGACAAGGGCTATAATCTAGTCTTTAGTAAGGGAAAGGCTTTCCTTCGACACATCACCACGAGACAAGTGAAGAAGATTGGTTCATGAGTCAAGAATCTGTATGCTTTTGAGGTTCAAGATGCATGCAAAGCCTTGAGGAGCAAGGCAACTGATGGAGACTTGGTGGTTCAAACGGAGAGTACATTACATCTCAACATGCAGCGCCAAAAGAAGTCTCAAACAATTGTGGAGGAGCCACAATTGGTGAAGCAACTTCAGAAGGTTGTGGAGTAGCCACAACTAGAGAAGCTGAGAGGAGATCAAGTAGAGACATCTACTCATGTAGAGATCTCCATTCGGGGGAAATTTTGATCCAGGTGGGCAGAGGGATCACATGCATCCATACCTCCATGTCGGAGGTGGGGCGATGTGGAGTGACAGTCCTAAGAAGGCTGGAATAGGGGAAGGATCATTGAGGTACCCAACCTCTTTGATTAGACCTTTCTACAAGAGCCCTAATGAGGAGTAGCAGGATTGGCTGAGTGGGTAGAGACAGATTCAGATGGAGTGGCAGAGAGAGCTATAGTGCAAGAATCCCAAGACAGTGCAGAGCTAGCAGGCTGCAATGGTGCGAGATGCATGGAGTGTTGTAGCAGCTCAGAGGTCAGAGATGGAGCACTTGTCAATGACAAATGGAGTTTCAGCATCAGAGGATGTTTCTACCCCAACAGAGAGGTCAGTTAGGAGTTTTCTTTTTGTTTCTAGAGTTGTTGGAGTAACAAAACTTGGAAGAAGTGTTGCATGAAAAACATTCCAAAGGTCAGAATCGAGTTCGAGTTGAACACATTTCTTGTTGAGAGGGTGTGTTGAAAATGGCAACAAGAAATGCTAAAAATAGAACTGCTATAAATATTAGTTTGGGTACCACTGTTGGACATAGCAACAAGGAATGAAAAATGGAAGTGCTAAAAATAGCATTGCTATAAATAGCATTTTGAGATGGATTCCTATTTCAGTTAGTCCCTGAACTAAAATAGTGAAGTAAAATTCAAATTTGATCTTAGCAGTTGTTTGTAAAATAATTAATCAATTCACCATGAGTTAATTAGTTGTAGAAAATCAAACATGAAGTCTATGTGGGGACATGCAACAGTTTCTCCATTAATTAAGGAATTTATCCATCAATTAAAGAGATAAGGATGGGTTGTAATATTGAGTTGTAATTAGTTGGCTTAGTTAACTAAGTCAAGTCCAGTTAGAGTATTTCAAACAGCTTGTTGAATTAATTGTGAGTTCAGTTAGTTAATGCTTGCATGCTTGTAACTGCTGCACTTCAAATAACTAAATATTCTCTCATAAATAACTCATGTATGTCATTTCAGTCAGAGACCCAATTGAGATCAAAGGAAGGGACAATGTATTATCAGTTGGAGGATTTTTCCTATATAGGAAACTCATTCATGTAGAAGGAATTATCTCCTTCAGGTTTGTGAAGTTATTTCTAAGCCAAGTGAGTAGTGTGAGGTGGGAATTCTCACAAGTGGAAGCACTGGACCCTATGAAAAACTGCGCAAGGAAATAGGAGGCTTGGAGGGCAGAGGAGAAGGTTGTGAGAGTCTTTGACTATCTATGAGCAGTATTGTTTGATTGCAAAGAGAGCAGAATAGCTTGAGAGCTGATTTTTTTGTATCTTGAACAAGATTTCCCCTTGTATGATAATACAGAGATTGGGGTTTTAGGCTGAGGCTTTCCCCAGGTTATTTCTTCTATGTTGTGTGTGATTGATTTCTCATTCTCAGTTATATGTGTTCTCTTGATCTTGCTCAATTTGATTAAGCTTCCGCAAAGTGTTGTAGAAGTAGATATTGTATTGTGTTTTAGTATATTGCATAATTTGTTGATCTACAGTGGGAATTTCTACATATTAGATGGATACGAATATGGAGCAACAGGAGTTAGAGCAAGACATCGACCTCATGCCTCACCTCCAAGAGGTCGACCCACCATTTTTACCACATCCAGAAGAGGAGCAAGTCCCAAGCGACCAAGGAGACACTAAGATCCTTGGAGATCAGCGGAAGGAGCGATGCACAACATCTCATTTGACAAGTTTAAACATAGAGTCGTGCAATCTCACAGAGTGTCGACTCCAGATGATCATACATCTCCTGTGCAGTTTGAGGAACGAGCGATCCTGTTTGACGTGCGCAAACATCCAGCAGCATTGGTTGATGCTACAAGAGCTATGCTGAAGCCAATAGCTCAATTGTTTGCTTCCTAATAGCTGAGAATGAACGAATGGCTAAGGAGCTACTGATGGCCAAGCAAGTAGGAGAATTGGTTACAGCATCCACCCGAGAAGAATTGAAGAAGGTAATAATGGATGAAGTATTGTCCCTTGATATAGTCATGCAGGCGTTGTATTCCAAGTTTGATATCGTGCATAAGGAAGTTGTCCATCTCAATGGTTAGCAACAGTGATGTGCTAGGAGAACACATATCTTATCGAACGTGCATGCAGTTGTTGATTACATGAAAACATGGACAATGAGATACAAGGGAGCCCTACTAGACTTGCCTAAGATGATGAAGCCCAGAGCGATCGAGCTAAAGGCATGCATTCAAAGTCAGATCCAAAACTATGAAGATATCCCATAGCTCATGACTAGTCTATAGGCTTCCCATGCATGGGTATTCAAGAGTATGGATGTTTTCATGCACGTACATGAGATCGCATCTATTGGGACACTCACCTAGGTGAAGACAAAGGCATATGTCCAATTGGAGCTTGACTCTTACTTTGACGAGTTGATGTGCATAGCCACCTACCCAGACTTGGCGATCAGTGTAGACACCATGCACAAGTATGTTGTTGGTTCAGACGCACTCAAGGCAATGATGTGCATACTATCAGATGAGTTGGATAGAGGAGCCCAAGCGGTGTACCCAAATGATATGGAGGCAAGAGTTCATTTCCAGAAAGATGTCACATTAGAGTACATGAACACCATCGTAGACTATCGAGCTTGGCATCAGTTTGCTACTGTCAACCACCATGAGAACGTCTAAGAGATGGTCTTCCAATAGTTGTCCAAGTCATAGTGATGTCTTACATGGCTTGCTCAAGCCTACTTTGTCTCACATGGGTACATGTGAAAATTGTATGTAATGTCTTGTCAAGTGCAAGTTCAAGTGTCAATAGTTGGATGTAATAGTCATAGAGTAGATGAAGAGTCATGAAGGTAGTTGAATTGTCACAAAGGGAAATGTCAAGGATCACCCCACCCTTTGCTATATATAGTCCCTCATAACTCATTGTATAGGCTTTTGGTCAACCAGGCTTCTGATAGGACTATCTTAGAGAGAGCTTGGATAGTATTGTAATGAGCCTTGGCTTCTCCACTGCACAGAGCTAGCGTATCTCTTTGGAGAAGCAAATAGCAGTGAGTGTAATGTTCCACTGTTGGAACTAATGGTTGGTCATGGATATATTTTATGAGTGGAACTTACACTTCTTAATATAACAAAGCCAACATGTTTCATGCATATGCAGTATTGTATTTCAACTATCTTGTTTACTCTAAATGATGAATGTATTTGTTTGCTTATGCATGCATGTGTAGCTATTTTATGTATATGTATGTATGAATCTTTTATGAAATGCGTTGTTGGTTTAACCATCACTTTGGATTGCTAGCTTACTTTCCTTCCATGTTGTGATGCATCTTTGCTCATATGTTCCCTTCTTAACTATGTACTTTAACAGGTTTCCAAGGGGTGTACTCACCTCACCCTCTGTTGGTTAGAACCACTCATGCACCTTCCTTGACTCACTACATATGTCACACCCTTGCTACCAATAGGGACATCTTACTTGCTTTCACAGGTTTCCAAGGGGTGCACTCACCTCACCCTCTATGTGTTACAACCGCTCATGCACCTTCCTTGACTCACTGCATATGTCACACCCTTGCTACCAATAGGGACATCTTACTTGCCTCTGTGTGAAACCATGGTTAAGGTGATACCATACGACCCACTATTGGGACTCCTACACCAAACAATATGAGGTCTAATTGGGACTTCTTATTGGGGAGATCCCCTGACATGTTGGCGGGTCTAGCACTGTCAATATTTCTAATGCTAGAAGGAGGGCCAGATGACAAGTTGTGTCCTCTCATCCTATTTTAAGGCTTTGCACATCTATCATGGAGTCTTACACACTAAACCCTCCACGATGTTTTTCGTATGTCAAACTTGTCCACATCAAGAGGGAGTTTTTTATCTCGAGTCTAAATACACGTATGATGGTGAAGGTGAAGTGGCCAACCTGTGTTCTTACATGACTTCCTTACCATGCTTGAAGAGCAAGATGGATGTTCTTATGAACAGGCCAGTCTGCTGCTTCCATACACACTTTGCGAATCCCCACTACGGTGGTTGTGCAACCTACCGGATGACAATGTTCACTCACTTGAGCACTTTTGTGATCTCATTGAAGATACTTTCCATCATTTTGATCCAAGACATCTCGACCACAATCTGTTACAACAACGAAAGGCTCCACATGAATCGCCTGATGATTTTTGGCAATGCTTCCATGTTTTTCAGTTTCAAGCTCCGAAGAGCCAGATGAAGTTTCAATATCTCATTGACAAATTCAAGTATTTCCTTATCGAATATGTCAATCCCAAGAATAAATATTAGCCCAAGCTTCACTCAACATACTTCAATGATGGATTTGCGCAATCACAGACAGATACGTCACTGTCACAAGTGACTGTCTGCCATCCCCTCATCAAACAATGTCACCACTATAGAGTGATGCAAGAGATTAGGCACACACATCTGATTAGTTGTCACATCCTCCCAACATCACTTCACTTAAATTTCACGCAGATTCGGTTGTGAGTCCATCGAGTTGTCATATGAATTTTGTACCACAACCTTCATCTTCATACTCGGATGATCCTCTAGATGATATTGTCTTGTGTTCTTCCATTCCGGACTCTACACTTGTTGTGAACGAGGATCAAGCCATCAATTTAGTTAGTGTTGCATAACCCACATGCGATGTCATCCATGAAGAGTATGACTGGGAGCTTGAGCATCAACACTCAGGGAAGGATGACTCCCTTCTGTCTGATCCTCCTCTATTCTTTCCTGATATTTGTTGAACCTACCATCCATGATTTTTCATGCGTATCTTCATCTATGAATGCACCCATTGTTGATCACTCACATGACACAACAGATGTCATTCCATCATCCGACAATGGAGACAATAAATTATTCATTGAAGATCCACTTGACCTTTCATCTACCCTTTTTGAAAACACCAAGGATGAATTTGTTCGCTTCTCATCTACCCCTCTATTTGATATTTATTAGATCATGAGGATGCCAATGAAATCATTGATTTTTCTAATTGTAGTTGTCATTATCTATTTACTCTCATATTTGATCACGATCATGATTCTATCGCAATTGGTTTTCCGAAGCCACCTATTTATGATGATCTATCTAACGATGAATTCGAAACCCCATAGACTATCAAGGCACTATAGCCCAAGCTAATGGTTATGTCAGGCCCTCGCTATCCTGAGTTTGGTTTCACTTTCGATCAGGAAATTGTTGAAACAACCAAGGCTCCTCATCACTCATCTATATGCATTGATGATCAATCTCACACATAGATCATGATTCCTCCACTCAAACTGCACAATCCCATCGCTCATGCATTGGAGGAATCTTACATTGTAAGCACATGTGCACGAAGAAATTTCCCTTTGTCTCTTTCGTTTTCCTACATGTCACAATCAATAGTATGTGTATGCTTCACAACTACATGCAGTGTCACACAACACCATGACAAGTCCATGGACTACATGTCATGTACCTGCACTCGCTTATGTCCTATGGACACATTTAAACATGAATTGTGTTTATCCTCATTGTTAAATCTTTCTTGTTTGTTGGTCCACACAACCGGGTTTCTCGCTGACCAAGCCTTCACCAACATGGATCAACCAATGCGCTGATGGCTGCAATGGAAATATCACCTCATGTGATCAGGCCCATGCACCGTTAGCTTAGGAGTAGGAGTAGTGTTTGCTTTCATTTTGTTTTCTTGCATACTTGTTTGCTTTCTTGCTTTGCATGTTTGTTTGTCTGCTTTCTTGTTTTCTTACTCACTTTGATTTCACATTTACTTCTGCTTGTTCTTTTCTTTTTTGTTTGTTTTCTTGTTTTTGTTCATAGGTTAGTTTCACATGAAACCGTACGCAACTCTTGAAACAAGTTGAGTAAAGTATAAGAGGCCTTGTGCAACTATCACTACTTGGTTATCTATCATCCTGCCTCTATGTGAAGAACTTGTCACTTTTGGAACATGATACGTCGATGGAAAATAAATATTGTTCGAATTGAACCTTGGTAAAAACACAACACTTGCGCACTAACTAGTGTCACCTACTCTACTCGGTTATTTTTGGGTTAACCCTTCAGATCTTAGTCAAGTAGAGTAAGGTGAGGGTGGAAACCTTAACAGGCACATTAGAGTTATATAATAAACTAATTCTTTGAAGGAAAACCCTCTTATGCTCTCAATAAGTCAGGATCCCTCTTCTGCCTATAAAATGAATAAGTGTTATGTGCAGTTATGAGAATGAAAAAGTGAAAAATTTTGAAAAAATGAAAAATGAATAAGGTGAAAGAAGAGAAAGGCTTCCTACGCAGAGAGGTGATGCAAGTAACTCCACTGGGTACTAACCAGGCTCGCTGGAAGCGAAGCGATACTTTTGTTCCTATGTGACTCTGCCAAGGTAATGTCCAGGTTTGTTGGCTGCGGAGCAACACCAGAGATGAAACTAAGACTCTGATGACTATACTGCTTGTGCACCAATATACCCCTAAACCCCAATCAAAACAATTGTGTTGACTTCGCTTGGGATGTCTGTCAACTGACTAAGATCTTGGTAGATCCTACATCTTACAATCAAGCAAGTGTGGAAACCAATACAAACTATGAACTAAACAATACTTCCAGAGGTGTTAGACTTGCTTTTCACTAGCAAGGTCCATTCAGAGAGTTGGAGTTCTACCAATGTGTTTTTGAGTGTTGTAGCAGCTACAACAGCCTCCAAAATTTTCCTTATCTTCATTTTGGAGCCTCCGTACCAACCTTCCTCAGCAGCATGTCTTGCCTTTTCAAGTACTGTTATAGACATTTTTGGGCACTGCAACCCCAATCATAAATGTCCATAAACTGAGGGCTCCTAAGTCCCTAAAAGTGTTGCTTCACTACCTAAAGGAACAAGGCCAGCTAATTACATCATCTCCTAGAAGTTCTCCACAGAAAACTGCTCAGAAATGGTCAAAACTGGACCATACTGAATGCCTATTGCAGAGGGTGCGATGCATATCACCTTCCCAGTGTAAAGGGTGTGATGCATACTAGATGGCCCCTCTGTAGGGTGTGATGGGCGAGAATGGACAAATGGCAGAGACAGTTTGCGAGGTGGGAATCATAGAATCTTCCAGAAACTTACCCTCTGACACTTGCCTCTCTTGATTTCGACCAGGGATGAGTAAGAGATCATCAATCTCCAAGTGGAATCAAGAAACTATCAGAGAGAGGACACTAATCAAAATCCTAGAAGCTGACTCACCCCCCTACAATCATCTATATATGGATCCCTCATCACAGAGATCCAGAGGCTGGAAACTTGTATCTTGTAGAGAAGTGTTGTTGGTTTTCTGGTGTAACATCATAGTGTTGGGTGATCTAAGCGTTTCTTGAGGTGAAGAAGGGCTTTCTTGCTGGAGGATGATGCTGGGTCAGAACAATTGGTTGTAATCCTCTTGCTATTCTTGATATTAATAAAGCTATTCAAGTTTTTCCTCCACATTCTTGTATGTTTGATAGTATATGCATTTGTGTGGTCAATACATATCTGATCCTGTGTTGTTTATGAATATAGATCTCTGTTCTTCGATAGTATTATGTTGCTTTGATTCCACAGGTGCTCTCTGAAGCTGTGTAGACAAAGAAGGAGTGGAAAAGATCTATCGAGAAGGAGAGGAACCGAGCAAGGAACCAAGCGCAAGACAAAGGTTGGTGTCCTTTGTTCCCCTCTTGTCTATTTTTCATAAAGGAAAGTGAAAGTAGTTTTAACTTATTTGTTTCTAAGATAGCTATGAGTCTTAGTGGGAAAAGCAGCTCTAAGTGGACACTATTCCCGGTAACAAAATGGTGACTCCACTGGGCAGCGAATAGATTGTTTGTTAGTCTATTTTTGTTTGTTTTATAAACTTACAGATAGAGCCTGAAGTCAAGCCAACTAGCCTTCAAACTGCATTTGCTATGCAAGTGCAAAGTAGATCAATGCTGCTTCAGTCTATCTCCGGGTTTTGTTTATAAATCGAACAATCGATCTGCAAACACTCTAATTTCCCTAAGTGGTGGCTCTAGTAACCTCCTTAGATCAACCCCTGTGATTTATATTTACTGAACATCACTTACTTGGCCTAAATCCATAAAATGAACTGCAAATTATGAGCAAAGACTAGATAAAAGTCTCGCACTGGTACCATCGCACCCTCCCTTCAAGGCAGTCTGTATGCATCACACTTCCCATGTGCAGTAGGTGAGATGCATACCGGATTCCCTATGTGACAGGTGCGGTGGTCAGGGAAGGTTAATTTTACCTTCAGACTTTGGTTTTTCTTCATTCTTTTCAGTTCTATTCAAGAGTTTTGCTGTTTGTGGTCAGTATATCTCTGTGGAAACCCTCTTCTCTTCCATCATTTCGCCTCTATTGTGCAAAGAACTGTAAGTGTTTTTATGTATTGTGTGCCATTTTTAGTTCTCTTTTACAAAGAAGTAGCATAATCAGACTGACATTTCTTGATCTGAAAGTGTCGCAAGTGTCGTTTTCAGTCATAGAAGAGAATCCCATTGTTCTTGATAGTCGATTGTACTATTACTCTTGTATTTGATTTGAATTAGTAGTTTTTCAAGTGTCAAAAACAGTTTTCATTTTGAAATCGCAAAGTGTTGTCCTTATCTTCGCTTCATTTTGAAAAGGAATTTGTTAATATTGTCGCTTTGGAAAATAATTCAGATTTGCACTTAGCGTTCTTCTTGTCATTCATACATTAAGAAGGCTAAAAACAATACATGCATGTGCATTTGCATTTAGACTGCTTGGTTTGATTTAGGACAGTGCATTTAGTGTGTGCTTTGTGCTCTTTGTTGAAATACCCTCAGTTCTCTTTCCTTAGTAGCTAGGATTTTCATTGCCAAAAGAAGATTAAACAGTTGTTTATCATCTTAGACTGCATTTTAGGAATTGTATATACATCACGCGGTGAACCTGAAAGGCAAATTTTTAAACAAGATCAACTATAAAATAAATTTAATGAATCTAAAAACGCTTTGGAACCTAACGCACAACATCTAGAAGTTCTAGGCTAGAGACGTATTCCAACGTCGTAAACTTGGTAACTATTGTTTTCATTGTTTGGTTGGGTGATTCCTCCACTTTCGACGACAATTTTCTAGTACGGACTTGTGCTCCCACGTTACCGTCGAGTATATATTGGGAGACCCACAATAGCTATATCTCTTTACCTTAGGAAGCTGTGTCTGTCGCCCTATCGATCGCAATGCACTGAACACAACATTCGGGAAGATTGACTGTCATACCGTAAAAAGTATTCTGTAGTTTTGCGATTGGTTTGGTAATCCCTCTGCCTAGATTTCCAGAGAAGTCTCTTTCATTCCTTTCAGACTCCTTAAAGGAAAAGGTCCATCTGAGCACTTGTCACTTCAGGCTCATTAAAAATCGAAGGCGACTAGAGTCATCTTTTCTTTTTTCTCAACTCTTAAAAATTGAAAAAACAAGTTGTGTCAAAGCGTCTAAAATTTATTTTAATCGGAATAGCATCACAAATTCCCTCGTTGGTCTTTAGGTTGAGAAAAATGGAGTCTACCAACCAAGGATTTCCCCTTGGAGGAAATCCTAGTCCTTTCTCCTCTTGGGGAGATGTTGGCGCACCCCATATGGCCACATTGTCACTTCTAGGGTTGACGATTGGTTTGCCCGTATGGCTCTTCTCTACCTCTGTCGTTCAGAATACCATAATTCATGAATAGTCAATTCAGCAACTAGTGATACTAGAGTTACCCCCCAACCTTCCACTTCATCCGTTTCTCCCTCTCCTCCTTCCTCTTCACTTGATGAAGTTGGTAAAGCTAAAGATCAAGTAACTGAGAAGAAGAAGAAGCGGAAAGAGAGAAAGGAAAAGAAGAAGAAGGAGCCAAAAGCAAAAGGGGGCAACCATGTGTCGTCTAGCGAAAATCCTCACACCGCACCATCTAAACCTAAATATCCATGTGTCATTTGCAAAGGAGATCACTATCATCAAGATTGTCATTGCATCCCTCGGATCTTAAGGAACTGGTCTCCTCATTTGCACAATCCGGTGTCGTCAACATCTGATGATCATGTTGAAAGTACACCGTCAACCAGTGAAAGCGAAGTATCTGGACAAAAAAGGAATCGCAAATTTCCTTGTAAACTGTGTGAAGGCGATCATGTCGTCCACCGTTGTCCCTTCCTAGACGAAGCCAAAAGAGATTTGGATGACCGTCCTGCTTCACCGCTACGGCTCCCTCCTGGATATAAGAAACTCTTGCTGAGTCCACCACTGGTTGAAAATCCGACCGACACGTCGTTGTGGTTAGTCAAGGCATCTATCATTGAAAATGAACCCTCTAAATCCATAGCTGACGAAAGTCAAAAGGTCGAGGCGGCAGTTGACCCAGTCTTGCCTTCAGAGGGATCATCTTCGAATGATACCGTCACTGAAGAGAAAGAGAATGACACCGTTCAAATTCTTTTCGTAAACACAGACTCCGATGAACTTGGGGGCAGTCTACCCATTCCTTTATCGCAGGAAGGAAGTTCATCAAAGTCGTATCCGGCCGTCTATTTGGTCCCACCTCCAAGCAACCTAGTCGTTTCCTTCGATTGGAATCTACTAGGCAGACCCCGTTTACCAGCTAATGTACCATTCCGAATCATTGTACAAGCTTACAGAATGGTCATGGCTGGTACCATCATAGATGAAGGGGCTTTTATGAGTATCCTTTCCTCAACTGCTTGGAAAGCACTTGGTTCGCCATCGCTTTTGCCTGAAATGAGAAATCTGACAGGCTTTGACAAGGAACCAGTCAACCGTTAGGGATCCTTCCCAATGTGCCCATTACTTTAAGAAGGAAAATCGTTCACATGAACGTGATGGTAGTCGAAGGACCCCTAGATTATAATCTACTCCTTGGGCATGACTATATTTATTGCATGGGAGCCGTCATCTCCTCACTCTTTAGAGTAATGTGTTTTCCGCATGAAGGTAGAATGGTCAAGCTCGTAGACCAGCTGTCATTCCCCGGTTCACACATAGAAAATAGTCAAATGCCATCCCTAAATGGTCTTTTCACACAAGGAATGTCTCATCGATCTCCAGTTTGTCCACCTGATGAGTGCTAGTGATTTGGGAGGATATAGATGAAACCTAGGGGGCATGCACCCTGACCTGCTTCGGCAGGGAAACTCTAGGTATAAAGTAGGTTTCCACAAAGGAAAATGACTGGTCCGACACCCATCCTTACAGGAAAAGGGAGTTAGACCATAATAATATTCCCTCGTCAAGGTTAGGAGGTTGGGATTTAGAACCACCCTGGTCCAGATGGACTAAGTCAGGAAGTGTTTCTATCTACGATGTGGATGGAAACTATCTTGCAAAAGTAAGAGCTTCTATATGGTAACCTGGAAATTTTTCATTATACCTGGGAGCATGCAAACCTTTTTGCATGAAAACGAAGAGTGACCATTTATTTTTTAAATTTTAGGTCCTCTAATCCTTTAAACTCGTAGGATTGGTCGTTTCCTAGCTTGCATAAAGAAAGGATCCGAGGCAAAGCTTTAAAAGGTGCAAGCTCCATAAAAAATGGCATCTGAGATGAGATATCCTTATTATATGACTGGCACGAGCAGTTTTAACACGGAATTCAATCTCGTTAAAAAATAAACATAAGCAATGAGCAAATGTTTCCCCCAGAGTTTAAGCTCATTAAAAAATGAACCGATCCCCGGTAAATAACCATTGTGAATGCATTATCATCAACTTTTGAGCCTTGTTCGTGTTCTCATCATCACCTCCACTTTGTTTTAGCCAATCATTCTCCTCCATTTGATTGTTTACCCCTTTCGAGGAACATCTGCGAAGAGTGATTCTGTTAGCCATCCTTGTGACACTGTTGTGATCGGAAAATTCCAAACCTTACCTGGAATCAGCTGCTACCCGAAATCATCACTCGTTCCTCGAAAAACGAGTCTCCTTTAAGCTCTTTTCAACTGACTTGTAACTATGAAAAGATTGCCGAGCGATTAGCCTCTCCGGCTCGTTAAAGTCATCAAAAGTGCTATCCCTCCTCTAGATTTTAATCTTTTTGGACTTGAGGGATTATTACGAAAAAAGATCGAGCGCTTGTCTTGTTCGGCTCATTAAAACTATTGAAAATTCATCCCTTTCATATTATTTTACGCTTTTTTGGACTTAAGGTATTATATTACGAAAAAGAATCATTGGAGTTTCCTTTCTGTCCCTTTTAGACTCTCTAAAATTGAAAAGGACCGAGTTATCTTTGTCGATAAACTCGTTAAAACCTAATAGTGACAAACTTATCCAAATGGACGAGAACGAGTTTCACTGTCGCTAGGCTCGTTAAAACATAGCGACAAGTTCGCCCAAAGGGAAAATTATAGAACAAGCATATTTTATCCTCCTCAAGATTGACAGAAATAAAGAGGTACTAGTCAGCAATGACTGGGGAAAATTGGGAAGAAAACTTGAAGAAACTTTATTGGTAGCAAGTCGCTCTTGAACATGACACTTTCTCTCCGCATCTGAGTCGGGTTGGGTTGTTCCGTTCACTGGTCATATCACCATTGTTCCGTCACACCATCCATCTTTGAGGTTAACGCTACCAATCCATCATCAGTGTCACCAGTATGTTGAAGAGAAGTCGCTCAGAGAATTCACCTGTGTCTCATCTGCTGCAATATATTCACGCTCCATTCTTTCATGACCACCAACCTGAACCCTGTATCATCAAATCGTTTTCACCTCCAAAATCATTTGCTTTGTTCCATGTCGTAGATGTGGTATTCATTAAGGCCCTCCTACGACGAGTCACTTCTTGTCGACATCAGCTCATTATCCAAGAAGTCGACTTAGGAACAACCCCTTTCAATACTTTGAAGCTTACATGCCTCAATGGCAAGTTTCTCACTTTCGGCGACAGGTTTACATCATTGGCCTTCGACCGAAAGATTTTGCGTGGTGTTTGATGCCAAGTCCCTTTTTCACACCACACGAATTGTACTGTAGTACCTTGAGGATCATTTACATTATTGGTGATACCTCTCGTGCCTGTTAACAGCTTACATCATTGGCTAGTAATTAGGTGATGTCTTTCCGTGTTCGACTCCAGAACATTTTTCACATGGATCGACTTGTACTCCGAGTGAAGATGGAATGAGTTTTGAAGACCCCGGATCTAGTTTCATCCATTCGGGCTGCGATATATTCAGGAATATAAAGACATCAAATGTACATCATTGCCAAACAGATGATCATCCAAATCAAAGGATGATGACTCCACCCGAATCATCAGTCTGCTACACAGACGGTTGTCTGTCCTATGTACATGAAAATGAATTTATAAAGCTAAGCATGGGAATGCCCGCCTCAGCTAGATCATGAAAAATATTATGAATATAATGTATTGTATTGTATATTATTACAGGTCGCCTCCCAGCTCGAAAAAACTTCGAATCCTCATGGTAAAGCATTTCACCTGACATCAAAAGATTAACGACCTCATGCTTTAGGGGGCAACTGTTATAGACATTTTTGGGCACTGCAACCCCAAT
>APFE031446453.1:90475-131154 GCA_000404065.3 Pinus taeda | reverse complement strand
TGCATTTCTTAGTTATTTCATGTTGTTTGTAGGAGGAAGGTTAGACACTTTATCCACGTGACTAATGCATTGTGATTCCAGGTTTTGGCATTAAAAAAAGGGAACAAGAGACAACGCAAAAGGAATAAGGAGACAATAAGGTGGCACTGCTGATTTTGTGGAGAGATGTCCATGGTATTGGGACATTCCTCGTGATTCCCACCGAGAACTTCGAGCTCCAATCAATCTCCCCTCCGAGCCTCAGAAGTAGCCAGCTGTCCTACAGGAACAACAGTCACCAACTGTTCTACCAGAACAGCAGTTTTGACTGCCTCACAAATCCGCAGTTAAACTTCAGTTGGACAGCCGAGCTCCGAGAATCAAGGCTACTTGGCGGATCATCACTTTTTTGTATAAATTTGGAGGCCGTAGCCTTAGATAGGTTGTTGAATCTCTTGGGTTATCATATCATTTTGGAATCAGTCCAGTTTTGTTTTCTTTTGCTGTAAGCCAGTTTGGCATGACGTTGAATTATGAATAAAGAGGAAAGTTTGTGATCGATTCTTGAGTTTTATTAGGAGACTATAGCTCTCAGGTTAGGGCCCAACCTGAGAGCCATAGATCCCCTCTGTTGTAGTATTGTTTCTATTTCTTTTCCAGCATTTTAAGTTTCAGTTGCACATGCAATTTGAATGGCAATCTTGTAATTCGATTTTCTTACGAGTTAGATATATTTTGCTTATGGTACAATTACTTCCACTTGCTTAGTGTAGCAAAGGATACATAACATCCATTGGAGCTCCAGCAAAAAAACGGTTGTTAAGGCTCACTGCCATCTCGTTTGAAGATTGGGGTGCAGTCCATAGCAGACCACCAAAAACACGCATGAATTTGGTTGATACAGTTATGATTTGGATTTAGATGCTTCCTTGTCATTTACACGAACCACACATCTCTTCATCACAGTCCCATACGTATTTCTCCTTGCGTTTTGGATCACTTTTCAATAAAATCACGGTACACTTAGTGTAGGTTGATGCCTTTCCGGTTTGATAAACAATTTTGGTCATTTGTTTCATTTACACTCTCCTCCATCTCGTTTCATTACCATCCTTTCTGTTTTGACCTTGCATGCAACCACGTTTCTTTGACTTACACTGCATTCTGCCCTTTCCTAAACATCTCCTAATTCTCACTTAGCTCCATTCCTTGACCTTTCACATACATCATTCCCACACACTCCCTACACCTGTTTCCCATCTCATCCTTCCATTCCTGAGCCATCACCAGCCTGATCCCTATCTCTCACATCCCTTCCTACCCTTCCATCACCTTTCCCTCACCTCAGTCCTTCACGGTAGACCATCCTATAGCAGTTCAGAGACATCCTGTAGAAAACCCTGAGTTTCCTGTAGAATCCCCTGCAGAAATCCTGTAGGAGGTCATTCACATGGTTGCTGAGCTTCTGAACGTGGAAAACCTCTGTGGATGAATGCCAAGGGTCCATAGGGACCTCACCTAGCCTCCCCAACCTGTCCCACGCTTTCCTTCCTTCTCCATCCAATCTGCACAACCAAACCCTAATAAGTAAAAAAATCACAATCACTCCACCTACTTAATGAAAAAGTATAAAAACATGTCTTTTATAATGTCAGTAGTTTAGATCCATGCATTTCCACTTGTCAGATGTAGTAGCAGCATTGGTAGAAGTATTACTCATTCTCATTTCTTTATAGAGATTAGACTGGTCAAATTAGGGTTTCCTAGGGCTACATGCTTTGATTTACTTTTAGTTCATTTTTGTCAATTAGCTTAGTCTCCTTTGAGCTAGCTTTCGTCCATCATTGATAAAGCTTCTTCTGTGAGCCTATAGAAGTTGGCTTGAGCCCTAGCGACTTGTGCCAGCTGACCAAGTGACAGCTGCGACAAGAGCTAGTAATTGTGCATATAGCACCGTCGCTTCCAAGTTTGTACGAACAACCGGGTTGATAAAATGAGAGACAGGAAGCCTCAGGAGTTGTAGCATTATTGCTACAATACTGGAGCTCACCAATCCTGCTAAAAAATGGTGATTCATTTTCTATAACATTTTTCTTTTCTCACTTTTTTTTCTTCTTGGTTAGTTGTGATGGTGATGCAATTACTGTCAATCCTACTGCCTTGTCTTGGACATGCTCTGATTGAATATTTGAAGTACCCCAACCTTTTGAGCTATGCCTAACCCTTTGTTTTGAATTTGTTTTATTAGTGGACGAAGCAAAATTTGTCAACACTACATCACTTCCTGTCTAGCATGATCTATAGATAATCTCATTGTTGGGTTTCTGAGGATTCTCAACATGATATCTTATTTCTAACTCTCGATCAAGTCTGAAAAAGGTATTATCAAGCATGGGGATGGTGGCACATGATAATTCCATTTGAAGGCTACCACCTAGGTCTGATGCCCATTTTCTTGATAGGAGCATTCCCCATGAATCTAGAACATCTATCACAACAATATCCATAGTCATTATTCCATCTGGGTATGCAGATATGAAAACTTGTAAAGCTTTAATTATCCCACACAATGTTGCACAAAGCGGCGACATGGAAGCGTCATTTTCCAAAAATATAGGAAGCGAAGCATCTCTGAAGCGTCTGCTCTATATATGTATGTATGTATGTATGTATGTATGTATGTATATATATATATAGATATATATATATAATATAATATATATATAGCATTTATTCAAAACAACATCCCAAATACCAAATTAGTTGTAGATGACATGAAAACATGCATATTTTTACATAAATCAAGATAGATGTGGCATCCATGATTCCATTGTAGTATGTACATCAATGATTAATTATTCGAGTATCAACCATCTATATTCTAGCAATTACAAACATACATAAAAATGTTAAGCATATTATAAAACATAAAACATTTAAATATTATAAAACATAAAACATAGAGCACATTATGATTTATCTAGCAAGTAAGCAATTGTCAACAGTAGTCATGTACAAAATTCAAATAATAATGTTTACAAAATAGGTTACGTGGTCACCGCCAAGACAAAAAGGTTCAAATTCACAAGCCTACAAGTCTAATGATTAATCTATGACAAAAGTAGTAAATTGTGAATATATCTACTAATCTCTCCTCCTTCCACCACGAAGAGAACATGGCAGCGGGCCTCCACGTGGTGGAAATGAAGAAGATGGTGTTTGTGGAATTTGTGGCACTAAAAGTGATCAAGACAAACCCCTGCTGTTGGTGTTGAACAATGGAACCTAGGAACCAAGGGACCAGATGGGGGTGGCATCTCAACTCGATCATCATCATCCTGTAATCGTTCAAAAAATTCATAACAAAAAAAACCACTAGTTAACGAAAAAACTAAAAACATGAATTAGAGAAATTCTTTATAAGAAAAATTCATACCACAATGAATATCCCTGGATAAGAGCATCCTTTAATTGCTCTAATCGCAACACTCCATCCTCCAAATTGGGCTCATCTGGATTCCTTTCCCAAATCTTAAAGTCTTTATTAGTCTTTATTAGTCTTTATTAGTCTGGATGGGAGAACAATCGCAAGTTGTAATGACGATAAACCAAGCTCTCTACCTGGTATAAACTCAACCTATTCCTTTTAACATTGTGGATGAAAGAATAAGAGCTCTAACACTTCTCTGTAGAAGAAGTGTTTACCGCCCGTGATAACTCTCGCAATGCCAAAGTCTGTAGAAGTGGAGTAGCACCTCCATACATGTTCCACCACTCAAGAGAAGAAAATGTCTCTCGATCTCTAATTACATGCATGCTCCCAAATGGACCAGTGTTAAGCGTATAGTTTCTCAACTGTCTCTGTACCATGGCAGCCTCCTCCTCGTCAGGGACTAATTTACTCAATGAAATCATATATTTTTTGTAAACCTCTTGTTCTTGGTGTGGTTTTCTCTTACTGGCCCCTCAAGTGCTGGTGTTCAAATCCATGATGGATGATAGTATTTAGGTGTCAAAACATATGCTAATGCATGCAATGAAACATTTAGCAATTCCCATAGGTTTTACATCTTTGCACGAATATAATTGTACAAGGTGATATCTCTAGGCTCAACAATGTCTTTAATCTACCCCAACATGCTATCCATTTGTTCATACACCTCCCCAATTATTGGTCAATCTAAATTTCCAAACTTGATCATGTAATAAATTGGTTTGGTGAATTGCAAAAAATATTTAACCTATGACCAAAAGTACATGTCAAGAATAGTGTCCTTGGCTACATTAGCACCATATCTATCAGTGTTAATTTCCTTCCATGATTCAGCACACACCATATTAGTTAAAGTGTGTCTCACCTTCACTAGCCACCTAAAGGTGAGGTAATAACTGGCAAATCTTGTTTTTGCAAGTTTAAGCGACTGCAACTTGGTGTAAGTGCCATAGAATTAGTTTACCCTTGTAAGCCACGTGGGTGATTAATTTAATGAGTTGGTTCCTCTCCTATAAAGCTCATTAATCCATCCACATTATTTATTCTTTACAATATCATGCATCAAAAGGTTCAATGTGTGAACCAAGCAACCAGAGCAAAAGATGTGTGGATGAGTACACTCAATAACTTTTGCTATTGCCTTAGAATTTGCTACATTATCAATGATCACTTGAACCACATTATTTGGACCAACATCTCTGATTGATTCCAATAGGAGATCTGCAATGTTTTGGGAAGATGCAAATAAGGAGAAGGAGTCATGACATGTAATAAATAATGCACCACTAGAAGAAACACCAAGAACATTTATCAAATGTTGGTTTCTAATGTTTTTCCACCCATCTGATACAATGGATACCGCACAATCTACCCACTCATTTGTAAAACATGTCAAAGCTCTTTGAACCTTTGCTTTTTCTCTTTCTAATAAAATTGTTCTAGCTTTCTAACAGTTTGGGGACTTGTATCCTTTTGGGGCTTCATTGATCGCCTTTACCATTTCATGCCAATAGGCAAAGCGAAGCACATTGAATGGTACACTACAAGCACAAAGAAATCGGACTATCTTTCCATCCACATCATCCCTCCCAGCAACATTCAAGAAATCCCCTATTGTTTTTTTACCTCCAGAGCTTCCAGAAGTACCATGAGGATATGAGCTACAAAATCTAGAGGTTGCACTTGATTCACAATGAGTTTTTTGTTTCTTGCTTTTTTCTTGTGCAACCTCTATTTGGACGTATTTTCTTCTTTGTTCAACTAAAATGTTTGGGCAAATTTGTATCCCCACAACACCCTCTTTTTCATCACTATCCATCACCCCACAAAGATGCCTCCTCACATAGGTATATGAACCACTAAATGGTTTTCCTCCATGACAACCATGAGGCACAAAAATTTATAACTTCCACTAGCCTTTCCACCTTGAAGTTTGGTCACATAGTTCCACAAGGGTGTTAATGCAGCTTTCCCCTCTAGTGTTTCAGTGTTCCCTTTAGGTTCAATTTCATCCCCTTCCTCTTCAAACCCTTCCTCCTCATCATACATTGGGTGACTCATATTTAGACTACTATTCTCTTGTTGTTCTTCCCTTCTATTCCTACTCCCCCTTTCCGTCATTAAAACCAAAGATGGAATGATACATAGAAGCCAAAAGAACACCATCTTGGAATATGGATATAGGTGGTGGAAAACTTGCAATTAAATGAGCAAGTAGAAAGAATGGGAAAGAGTAGGAGAGGGAGAAGAAAAATACAAAAAACAATGTCAAAAAAATGAGCGACTTTGGGGTTTGCACTTACCTCTTTAGCTCTTGTAGATGGAAGTCCTCCATGCTCCTCCTCCACTCCTCCAAGCTCTCCTCTCTTCTCTTCTCCCTTCTCCAAGATCTCATAAAGTAAAAGTGAGAAAATAAGAGATGAAAGGGTGTTAAATACCTTCACTCCTCACCCTAACCCAAGGTGGACATACCCTCAACCAAGGAAAAAAAAAAAAATTGGCCTGTGGCAGAAACGGCGGATGCCTGGGTGAAGTGGTCGCCATCCATATAGATCAGACCCGAAAGCACTACGCTTTGCATGACTGAACCACCATAGGAATCGAATTTTGGAAACACTAAAACGTGAATTGACCGTATGATTCTGAAAATGGTAGGAATCAGATTTATCAGCTCGATCCATATTTTGATTTTTTCAAAACGTGTTTCGGAGGGCAGTTCACCCACGCATCCATACAGATCGTGGATCAGGATTTTGATCCGGGGTGGGGATGTTTCCTGCAACACTGATCCCACATACTTCAATTCTTTTAGAATACATTTAACATATGTTATGATAGGGCCTAGATACCCTTAAATTCAGTTGCTCCATGACTCTTAGTCTTGACATTTGATGAAGCCCCTGAATCAAGCATGCAGTTGTATAGAAGACAATCATTCACTATTAAAGAAACATAAAAGAGTAAATGATCTTTGTTCCCCACATAACAGTTCATACTTTTCAATACAATTTCCTCATCTTTGGGTTCATCATTAGGCTTTTCTTCCCTTTAAGTAACTTCAATGGCACTTAGTAACTGGCCCTTTGAGATGGTATCTTTAGAGGTTCTGTGACTGGAATATAAACCTTTGCATTATTCACCGAGTTGCCCAAGTCAAATTTTAATTCTAAAGTAGGAGGAGAAAAGTTTATGTGATTATTTCGATCTTGAATATCACTTCTTTGATAAGTCATCCCTTTGTGTTTTGCCATAGAAAGAATTTGTCTAGATGTAGGCTTTCCCCAAAAATCTTAGTGACTTCATTAAAATTTGCAATCACATTGTCAACGCCAAGACTTTTAGGCCCATGGTCAATCTTTTCATTTCTTTCAATGGTGTATATTTGCTCTTTCGTGGAGAACATATTGATTTGACCACTTGTTCATCTCCCAACATGTTACCTTCCATAATTCTCTTTACGTATGAGCATGTGGCCTCTTCATGGAACTCATTACATGGCCTACAAAAATGGGGAATTTGATCTACCATGTTGGTGGATTCCAATGGATTTGGAGGCATATAATCTTATGGAGGGCCTTTATCCTTTTGCCATTTATCATTCTGCCAAGGTTCAAATCTTTGCACTTGTGATCTTTCCATGGCCACCAACCTATTTTGCATGGCTTGCATTTCTTTAATGTGATTTTCTTCCATGCTCTTCATGAGTTGAGTCAATACTTTAATAGGATCATGTGTAGTCTCTTTCTTGGCCTTGCCTTTGGAATCATTTGATTTTGATGGGCCTTTATTGAAATTAGGAATTTAAGATTTTCTTGATTGCTTTTTAGCCCTTTCTATCTTCAAGGCTTCAGATTGAGCTACACTTAAATTCGTAGGCTTCTTCCTCCACAACTCATAGGCAGTGTCAACACCAAAAGCATCTAGATATGAGCATAAAAGAAATTCATCAGGAGGTTTAACAGTAGCAGGCATGTTTTTTACTAATTCATTGAATCTCTTGTCAAACTCCTCCATGGTTTCATTCTCATTTTTCTTCATGTTGCTAATGCCAATGATCAAATGCCTATTTTCCTTCTCTCCACACTTATCTAAAAAAACAATTAGAATGGTTTGTAAATAGTTGTATGAGTTAGCACTTTGCTCAGTGAGCCAATCAATAACATTCTCTTCTAAATATAAAACAAAAAGTCTCATATTCACATCCTCATAGTTAGCAGTGTTACACCATTTAAAGATATAAACATTAATGTTTTTCACGTGATGTAGCACTAATCGCATTGTTACCTTGAAAGGAAGGCAATTTTTCGATAGCCTTGTTAGGGATACCATGAGGATAGCCATTTATGTTAGTAAAATCACAACGAACAAAAAGATCATTCATGATGCTAGGCTCAACTTGTTCTTAAAAAAGCAAATGAATATTAGAAATAGCCTCTTGCCCAAGACTAGCAAGAGCTCTACTATGAGAAATTCTATTCAACCTCTCTCTTAAAACCCTTTCAGGATCAGGAGAGGGGCTAACAAGACCACTTGAATTTCTCCTAGTAGAGACTCGCAAAATTTGGATTGAGTAGAGTCACCACTTGAACAAGAATCTAAATCTAAAGTTCAAATATGCTAAAACCAAAAGTTTAGTTGATTTCCCAGGTATAAGCAATCTTGTCCCCGGCAATGACGCCAAAATTGTTATCACCCACCACCTACACCTACCTACAAGTTAGTGAGAAAAAGCCTTCAACCCCACAAGGTGTGGTTGGTGGTAGGGAACTAAGAGAAGGGGATGTCACATTAAATCCCTACTCTCTTCGTTTAAGCTATCTCCTAGGTTAACTATGGGGGTGGTCCCCAAATGGAAAACTAAGAAATGTGAGGTTTTAGGAGAGATGTTAAAGTGAAAGTGGATTTTTTTTAAGAATTATGAGCAACATATGATATGAGCAAAAAAATCGTTAACATGATAAAACCATAAAACTAGTTCCTTAAAATAAATTGCTCAAAAAAATATATATATACATTTTCTCAAAGTAAAGATAGAATGCCTCCAATAATGAAAACAAAGTAACCTTGAAATGTGAACAAAATATGTTAACATAAGATATTAGTAAGATATAAAATCAATTCATGAATCAAAATATATCTTGCCAAAACTCAACAACTAGAAAATTTACTTAAAAATAAGTAAAATAGAAGATGCTAAATTAAGATGTCAATATGGAATTAGACTTGAGCATGAAATGAAAGCATTTATTGCCAATTTAAAGAATCATAATACTTGCTTTGAAATGTTTCTTGAAAATAAACTTTGCAATAAAACAACTCAAAACATCAAAATACAAGTAAAGTAAATGTGATGGAAAATGCTCTTTGTTTATTTTATTCATTAGCTCTAAAGCAAGATTGCAATTGAACTCTTATATCCCCAGGCCTCAACCTCGCTCAATGATATGGATCTCACCGTGATGAGTCAATAGAGGAGTAGCGGGGCCCTAAAGTGTTTACTTCAACCAACTTATGTTAGAGTTAAAATTTTAATGAGGCTTGGGGCCTTCCTATACTAAAATGCCTAGATGAGAATGTAATTGTGTTAATTATCCAATTAAAATATACCTACATGCAAATTCTTCACAAATGGAAAGTGAGATAGCTTGTAAAACTTTGACAATTTAGCATGTAAATGAACTCATATGTGCTTGCATGGAAAATAAACAAATGAAGTAGATTGGTTTAAAGTTACGATTGTTCCAATAGAATTGCTTCAAAAGTTACTAATGTGTATAATAAAAAAAATGAAGCATGTACTTGAAGGAATAATCAAAATTTGCCACAATGTTGAATGTTTGCACATAAGATAAAATTTACAAGTTGAATCTTATGCATGCGAGAGATTTTAATTAGAAAAGATTACATGTGGATTAGGACGAGTTAATTCTTAAAGATAATGTTAATTGTTTAGAAGTTAATAAAATTATGAGTAAAAAATCAATCAAACCATAAGAATTCCTTCCTCAAATGAGAAAGGGGGATGCCATAGGAAAAAAATTCAAGCTCCTTCAAAACATAAATTTTATTTTATTAGTGCTTGAAATGGGTTAAAATGCCTCTAAAGGGTTTCCCACAATATGAGAGAGATCTTTACAAAGTGTAGAAATTTAACAAGGCTAGATTCTCTTTCAAGAATACCAGGCTCAGAAGACCCTTCAAAATATAGTGGCAAGCTCAATAAGGCCCACAACCTAAATGAACTTGTAGTTTCCCCTGAAATGCTCATGGCCTCCTTTGAGTGCTCATGGCTTCCCTTAAAATCAATCCTTGAAATGGGTGAGGGGGTTCTGCATGCACACAAGTAAGTAGTTTCCCAATGTCTCTTCCCAAAACTCTTTGTTGTCCAATGCTTCAAACTTATGGGCTACGAAATTAAAACCAATAATTAGTTGAAAATAAATCAAAACAAACAAACTAGAATACAAATTTAATGTACAAAAATACTAGCTCAAGTATTGGGAATAAACCCCCATACTTGCCTAGTTTTGATGATAACTCTTGAATAACAAATATGATTTTGAAGAAGATAGAACAAAATAAGTATTTAAATGATGATCAAGTAACTATGGATGATCCAGGTGGACATTGGTGGCCACCTGCCAAGTCCACCTGGACCCCCACCATTGTCTTTCTCAGCATTTCTAGTTTCCTTAATTGTAGCACAACTTACTATTTTTAGCAGTTTTTCGGGTCCTGAACTTCCGGAGCCGTTTTGAGGCCCTAAACGACGTTTTTTGGGGAATCCAGGGGCAACATGAGTCCATGCAATGGACCGATGTTGCCCATTCCAACAATGATAGTGCTCGAATTGATCTTTCTAATGAGCTATTGTACGCGTCAAACGGAGATCATATGCTAAAGTTACGACCCCGGGAAGTTGATGTACCAACTTACCCCCAAACGGGGCCCACAGTTTGGCGTTTCATCTCCTAGGGTTAGGTTTTGGAATGTTAAGGGTTTTTCATTGTTTCTCAACAATAAATAGGCCTTCAAGCCTCATTGTAAGTCAGTTCAGAGGCATGTAGCCCACACATCTCTTTTCAGAGATAGCTACCATCGCCCTAGCTAGTTTATTTCCATTTCTGATTGTAAGCATATTTCAGTATTTTCCATTAATGAAATGAAGTATTATTTCCGCTGCATATTTGTGTATATGGTTATCTCTATAATTTGTTGCGTTCCTGTTTAAATCCGGATGAAGCAGTTAGTAAAGATTTATTTTGAGATGGGCATGACTGGAGTACCCCCAGTATCAACATGGAAATAGGTGATTGCACCAATTCACCTAGTATATTGTATGTATGGGTAGCTCAGTTAGAACAAACATTATGGCGTAATTACGCCTTGGGGATATTGGGAATTTCCTCAACTTTAGGCTGAGGGATCTGTAACAGACCGTTTGGTGTCATGAGAGGCTCAATAGATGTTTTGGTTTTGGACTCAGTGGTAGACGAAGTTGATGGCTTGTCATATTGATGTGACCAAGTTTGCAAGTTGATATCCGAGGTATTGACCTCATCCAAATTCATAATGAGGATCTAGTAGTCACCAGGACCAGAAGGTTGGTGAGGATGGGCTTCTTGGCCTGGCTAAGGTTAAGTAGTAACAAATCCTTGCTGAGGGAAAGGATTTGTAGGCATTGTCAGTTGAGATGGCACAAGATTATGAGGAAATTGTTGGATTGGCAGCTGAACTCTAGAAGCTGCTTGAGCTTCCCACATTTGGTGCATATGTGGTAAGAGAAGACAATCATGTGTATAATGGCCATGTACACCACAACATGCACAAGGCTTGTTTGTATTAATAACCTTGTTCTACTTTGACTGATCGCCTTGTTACTGGTTGTTGGTGTTAGGTTGGTTCCCTTAGGGTTTACTAGGTTGATTACCTTGATTACCCTAGTTACCCTTGTTACCCTTCCCCTTATAAATTTTCTTCAAACTTTAGGGATTGGTCGCACTCTGTTGTACAAACACTTGACCCTGAGAGGGCCATGGCTGTTGGGGCTAAGGATGCATGGGAGGTTGTAGCACTAATGCTTGAGGGGCTGGAGTGCTTGGCTGTGAATAGGGATAAGATGATGGAGGGGCAATGGTTTGGTAGATAGGTTGAGCATTTGATGGCCCTGAAAACATGATGCTAGTAGGAGGGGCATAAGTGTTGGAGGAAATGGTGCCTCCCTATGGATAACCATAACTCTGTTGAGTATATGGTGAAGAATTTGAAATAGATCAAACGATACCATCAATGGCATGAGATTCCTCTGGTGCATTGGCACCACCAAGGTGGGGGAGGTCTGAAATAATGGTATAGACATAACTGAATTGCACATAAATCAAGTCATATCTCAAAGCGGATTGGAGAGATTATTCCTCTTTTTGAGGAAAGTGAGATGTGACATCTTTGGCAATCGGCGATAAAAGGCTCCTAAGAAACCAATCAAGGTAAACACGGTCTTCAAAAGGTGGGGCACAACATGTGCTCCTCCTTCTATTCCATTCCTAAACATGATCGGATAGACAAGTGGCAAACGACTAATGGAATGCAGTGAAGAGGTCCATACCAGTGTCGTATCGGAGAGGTGACTGAAAATATGAGAGGAATTCTTTAGCTAGTGTTGTGAAAGTGGAATGAGAAGCAACGAGATGGTTAACGTACCACTTTGCAACATCTACAGTGAGCGTGTGTTGGAACAATAAAAGACGAATGGATTCATCGGTGATGGAATTAGATGAACACCACATATGGAAGGAGTAGACGTGATTGGTGGGGTCCTCTCCATAATTACTTTGAAACTTTGGGATGTCAGAGGGGAGCTTAGTTGACATAGTGGGCCAACCAGAATTGTGATGTATAGGTTCATTTATCAATTGGCTAAAATCTAGGAGAATTAACCCATCCATGAAAGGTAGCATAGGAGCTGCCAAAACAGTTCTAGAAATGGTTTCACTAGATGTGACTACTAGGGTAGAACCGGAACCAACAATAGGTTGGGTTCCTGCACCAATAGTGGGTTCAGACATGGTGACAGTATGCAGTGAAGGAGGCTCAGAATCAGTTGAACCAAAAGAAGATTCAGTACGACAACTTGGGGGACTATTAACTCGAACCCTATAGGGAGGAGTAATATGCCCAAGTGGAAACTACGGATGAAGGCCTAAGAGTCTCTGTGATAAACACCTTGGTGGCGCAATGGTGGTAAGACACAAGTGACACAAACATGGTGAAGGGATATCAACCATATGTTTTTTCTTTGTGTGGGGATATAAATTAATTAAGTTAAGTCTTAGCTTGGCAGTTTAAACCAAGTGCCCTTCGCTTAATGTGTGCTTGAGTGTGAAAGTGTGTTTATTAATTCAACCCAGATCATGTTTTAAAAAAGAAAAAGGATTGCTAAAATAAACTGATAAAAAAAAAATGAAAATGAATAGAAAATCGATTAAATAAACCCCACCAAAAATGGGTTTGCAAACACTATGCTGGTTGGTGGCAGAATCAACTAAAAACACACTAAAAATGCTAAGAGATCTAAGCGTCGATGTCAGTAAGATCAAATGACACTATGTTGCTGGAAAGTGGTGCAACAACAACAAAAAAACCAACGGGGGAAATTGTTGCAAAAAGATAGAGAGATGGGTGTGAAACCTAGGGCAAATAGTGGTACCCTAAGTTGAATGACCAAACAAGGTTTAAAATTAAAATTTTTATGGAAACAACCTACCTTTGAAGATATGAAATAGGAAGGTACAGATCTAGAAAATATGGATGAAAGCACTGCAGAAACTCAGACTTCTTACTCAGCTAAACTCCTCCTATAAAGGCGGAAGCATACTAGAAGCCCTAAGGGGATAAATTCCACTTTGATGAGAAAAACATAGTAGATCAAGACCTAAGTGAGATAGGACAATGGTCAACCAACCTAGTAGAGAGCTCTTGGAAAAACCCACAAACAGATCTAAAAAATCCTAGAAACCCTAAACATCGCAGGTACTGACTAGATCCCTGCAAGATTTCACCTTTTTGGGCTAGAAGGTGCGCTTTGTACCTCTAGATAGCACCTTTGCGGAAGAAAAATGTGATTTCTGCTCCTTGATTCCCAGTCAATAAGTCTCAAAAAAATTTGTCGTCTCTGTCGCGGTTGGTTCTTGTGACCTGCAGAAAAGACCAGAGAACTTATGGAAGTTATAATTTTGACTGATCTAGGGTTAGAATTCTAGTAAACAAAATTAAGAGACTGAAAAAAAAGAAACCCTAAGATGAAAACTAAAGGTCACCCAGGTTTCTGGATCAAAAGTATAACCTAGTGGAGTCGCCAATTTTGTTATATTGTTTTCTTCTAATATGTGTACGAAAAGAAATCACCCAAGACTATGGATGACAAACAATCCTAACAATATAAATGGCTGCTAAACATTGTAGATCTGTAGCAAATGATAGAAACAAAACCCACTAAATCCCTGATCTATGCCACGATCATAGTTAAACAACAAAATGAAATAGTAATAAATGTGGGTAACTCCAATAAACCAATGGAAACGAGATATATAAAGAATATATTTTATTAAACAACACTTGTGAAGCAAACAAAGAAATGTTACCAGTCCCCCTCTATGGGATGGCTTCTTGACTATCCTCACATCTCTTCAACTGTTTGATAGAGTCTCTCTCCTCTATAATGTGTAAAACGAAACAAATGGAATATTTGAGCTCGGTGAGGACTCAAATGGGAAAGAAAAATGGTGTGTGACAATGATAATAATTAGAGTTACAATAGTGAGTGCAACAATGGAAATGATCAACAGTGAATGATGAATGGAAAACCCTTCTATTTATAACAAAATATTAGGTTATCCTCAAATAATGTACAATAATAAAATATTATTAACCCCATTCTAGAAAAAACCACATGGAATATTTTATTATATTTGGTTAGGAGGGAAAAATTATTTAAACCTTTTTAGAAATAATAAATAAATAAATGATTTATTTATCATCTCAAGAAATATGGTTAAGGAATAAAAAACAAATAATGATTTTTTTAATTATTCATAAGGGATTTAGTCAAACTTGACAAGGAATAATAATTAATTATTGATTAATTAACTATTCCTAGAAGATAATTAAATAAATAGTGATTTATTTAATTATTCTTCATGGGTTTAATTATAAATTGCTTAACAAATGTAGTTTATTAAGTAATTTCTCACAATGAAAGCAATTTTACTATGGTAAAATTTACCTTACATGGTGTACTTTGATCCATCTAATAAATTAAGGCTAGATGATCATTTTTTTGTGATAACATGGATCAATCAATGGATGGAGAATGGAGTAATGGGAGGGCCTACAGTGCATGAAGGACATCCATCAACTCTACTAGGGCAAGAAAAAGTTTCGTGGTTGGCCTTGTGTGTCACAAAGGGCCCATGGTGGAAAGAATTGAGAGGTGGGTTCTATTGAATTGAGGCATCCTATTTATTTCTATTTTTCCCCTAGGCTATTTCTTGGGGCCATCTGATGTCTTACTTTCATTAGGTGACTCATTCAGAGTGGTGGAAATAAATGTTAAGGAAGGTTGAATGGAACTAGTAGGCATGGATATAGGCATTAAGGATGTGGTGGGAAGTGCTAAATGCTAGATGGGAAATGTCAAAACTAGGTCAGGGGTGTTAAGGTGGCCATGACTTGATGTGATGTGAAGAAAGGTGGTGGGAATAGAAAGGGGATTTCAGTGATAACATAAAGTATGAATGGTCTATCACTCATTGAAGTTGTATTAGGATCAACCATTGGTGGTTTATTTTTGTGAGATGATTTGGAGGGAGTCATGATAACCACACAAACATGGATAGAGAAAGGAGTCAAAATTATGAGGGGATATTCAACGTATGTATCGAGAAGGATGGAATATTTAAAAATTATAGGTTCCACTTCTTTGAAAGGGACACGTATGTGTTTTGACCTAATAAATGGTAACATTTTTTCTACCAATAGAATTTTATGAGGCTCATAGTGTGTCAATTGATCAATGGTGACAATATTTCTCTTATTGGGAAATATCATGGTACAAAAAATTGAAGAGGCCATGAACTTCATGGCATACATGTAACTACATTTAAAGTGGATGTTATAATCCAGGGAACCATCAAGGACTTCAGTGTATGCCATGAAAGATGAAAGTTTGGATGGGGGAGCATCGTATGCCCATTGGGTGATGGATGACATCACAATCTCCAGGGATCCAAGTTTGTGTTGCACCATTTTGGACATGATGCATGTGGATACACCCTAATCAAGGTTGTAATGATTGATGGTGAGAGGAATATGGAATGTAACCGAATATGGGAGTGATGTTTGTAAATTATCTAGATAAGATGTGATAAGATGTGAATTGAAATGATCAATTTATCCTAATGTAGAGATCAACACCTTCCATTACATAAGGAATGTCTTAATAACTTCCAACATTGACATGGTAGTAGAGGATTAGCTAGGTCATTTATGGTGTTATAACTATGTTTTTCCTTTGCGTTATGTTAATTGTTCCTTAGCAATCCTTTAGTCATTCTTGAAATTAGATCAATCAAGTGATGTGGGATTATCAAATGTTTGGTGGAATGAAATGGAATAACCTTAGTCAAATAGAGGTTTGGCTCATGAGGTAAGCCATAATTCTAGTGATGGATTTGTAGTAAGATATCATTCACATTAATGTAAATTTCTCAATTGAAAACATCTTATGGGTTTCCTATTGTAGCATTATTAAAGTGAAGAGCACTAGATTATTTCATATTAATGGGCTATGACCCCTTGTTAAGGGAAGGGAATCTATGATATAATAGGTTGTGGGTTGGTTTGAGGTTGGACATTAGGGCCTTAACTACGCATCAGATCCTTCATGTGGTTGAACTAGGAAATATGGGCGAAATGGTGTGTAGTGTCTATATTCTCCACATAATGCATGATAAAAGTTGGTTTGGAGACCACTGTTCTTTCCTTATTTTTGCGAATTATTAGGACCTTGAATACAATTTTGGTTTTGATTTTGGAGGTTTCCCCTACATTGATGGTTCCCTTATTGAGGGTTACCCCCTACCTTTAATTCCTTTTATCGTTTTCTTTCCTTTTTTCTTCCCATTGTTGGGTTGGTAAAGAGGGTTTTCCATGTTGATTTTATCAAAGGCATGTTGTTGTTGGGGAAAGGAAGGTTGGACAAAATTGACCCATACATTTTTTTAAGGATGTTGATTTGTAGGTTTACATTGGAGTGGGATAGGGAAAGGGTAATAATGGTTTCCTTATGTAGGGTTCTCAAAGTAGGATTAGGATGTAAACATCCCATCATAGTTTCAAAATATGGAGTAACTAGTTCCCTACATGGGAGGGATAGTTGATGTCAGAGGATACTGAAAATATCCACTCATCATAATGGGGGGTTCATATGGTGCCCCAGGAATGCCAAGAAATGAGCGAGGTGGTACATATGTACTTCCATGAATTTGAAAGGAAGGTTGGTTTTTGGGTTGAGGGTTGTAATGGGTAATGGACTCAATGAGCTTGTCAGTAGCACTAGATGACCTTGCCTTCTCTTTACCAAAAGGCTGGGATCAAGGAGTGTCTAATATTACTATGTAAATATAATAATATATATATATATATATATATATATATATATATATAATATATATATAATAATATAATATATTGGTTCATAAATTAACTCAAATGTTGGGCTTATGAGTTATTTTTTCCTTAGCTTGAGCATGAGGGTTCAACATCTTTTGATATGGCTAGAAAAAAAATGATTTGAGGAATAATTATAATAAATGTTCTTCAAGAACCTCAATTTTGTGGTTTCTATGGTGTCAACAACATTCATAGTTGAAAATGTTCTCCATTTTCATGCATATTAATAATACCTTGAGATTCCTTAGATATGCCCCAATTGTGTTATCAAAGCTCTAGAGAGATGACTTTGGAAACCAATGAGGGAGTCGCTTAACCGGTAAGGAGAGGAATTGACTTCTTCCACCATAGTTGACTCCATGAAGAGGACTAAGTGAAAGTTAATACCAATACTATCTTGTTGGCTCAAAGTTTATATTACCCTTTTTTATGAATCTAGAGAGGGAGGCAGTGGTGAGCAATTGTCCTAGTGTGTTGATTGGATTTCTTGCCCTCTAGTGAGTAGTGTCAAGGATATGGGTGGATGGTGTTTTTATAAACGTAGTTAATAATTCTATTCCTATATCATGGTGGATTGGTATCACAAAAATTTGAGAAAAGGATTGGCCATGGATTCAAAGGTATTGTGGCTTGTTTCCTTTTCATTAATGCACTATTTTTTAGGGGGAAGTTAGGTTGTGGGAAAAAATGTCTCAATCTAATTGAGTCCTTGGTGATATTATTTGATGAAACCACATATGAAAGTCCATCACATGGTTAGTAGGATCTTCCCTTGGTTTACCTTCAAACTTTGGGATGTCTTAAGAAATTTGATTGGCATTACAAGATAACTTGGGTCATGTGAAATAACGCCATTTGTTAGCTTTGAGAGATCCAAGAGGTTCAGTGAAGAAACAAATGGCAGGTTCAAAGTTTTATTAGGGTTAAACTTAGTATGAGCTTGATTAGTGTTGGTTGTAGGGATACTTTGATGTATATTGGTAGTAAATATAGTGGAACCTACAATGGATGATCCTAATAATGTAGGATCATGTGGTGATCATTAAGATGAAATTCGAGTAGGCAATACTGCAAGACATGGGACTCCTCTTACCAAAGTTGAGAGTCCTTGAAGGTGATGAGACCATTGGGGTATAAAATGGTCACCTATGGTTGTCAGTGAGGTTAGGGGGATTTTTTATATGTAAAACCAAGGAGTTCAACACATAAAAAAAGGAAAATACAAAGGTTCATTATTTTAAATGATGTTATAATGTGCTAAAACAAACCACATTTCAATGATGGTGAAAAGAGGCACAACATGTGAAATACTAAAATTACTAATGTCCTTCCTCTCAAATTGTAATTAGACCTTCCAAAAAATTTCAATAGTAGTGAATGAGTCCACCAAAAGAAAACTAGTGAAGGTATGAAAGGAGGATCATAATGAGGGGTAATAGGGCACATCCCAAAAGGGTTGGTGAAGCTTCTAGTAGCCATTGAAATCACATCTAGGTTCAATTGCTTCCCACAATTTCCACCTTGTGTGGATTCCATAAGTTTTGACCACTAATATACCTTTGCCTAATATTTTCTTCACAGTGATGGACCCACCAAGATTCAAGGGGATCTCCTTGGTAAGAAGTCCCAACTAGACCTTAGACCATTTGGAGTAGGGTTCCCAACATTGGGTGGTAATGTAGTGCCTTGAACGTGGTAGTGCACAAAGATGAGTATGATGACATTGGTCGGAAGGAAGTGTGTGACCTTGCAGTGTGTCAAGTGAGATGCACTGGGGTTCTAACACACAGAGGGGGAAAAGGAAGTGTGTCCCTTCAAAGCTTGTAATAGTGGTGAGCACTAGTATTGCAGCAATAATGCTGCAACTCCTAGGCTACCTACTTTACTCTTATCAACCCGGTAGTTCGTAACAAACTTGGAAGCGTCGGTGCTGTATGCAAAAGTACTAGTTCTCATTGCAGGTTGTCACTTGGTCAGCCAACGCAAGATCACTAGGAGCTTAAGCCAACTTCTATGGATTCTAGAAGAAGCTCTATATCTGATGAAAGGAAAGAAATATTACTCTACAGATGTTATTCTAATTACAGAAAGGGGAAAGACTGAAATGTAAAGCGAACCTAGTAAACCCTAATTAACCAACTAATTCTACTTTTGCAGAATGCACTATGAAAACCATGAAAGGAATGCCATTACCTACTCAAGGAAGTAAAAAAAATCTAACTATGCTAATTTTGGAAGTAAATAGGCAAAAAACATATTTTTGGATTTTCATGTATTTTTATGTGAATTTGACACGCATGTAATTTATTGTGTGTGAGTGTGGCAACGAATAGGTGGCGTTGAAGGGACGTTTTGGGACTTGAGAGGATGTAGGATGGTGTGGATGGGTCCTAGGATGTCTCTAGTGGCCTTATGGAGGCTTTTCCCACACTTGGCCTTCAAAAGAAATCCTATAGGAAAATCTACAGGAGGACATAGGCAATCTACAGGAGGAAAACAAGGAATCTATAGGAGGCCGAGAGCAGTTTTCACTGTTTTGAGGGTTTGAGAGTGAGTGAAAAATATGGATGAAGGTTGGAAGGAGGTGTCAGGGTGCCTATCATCTACCATGAACCACCAGGAGAGAGAAGGATGATTGGATTTGCTCAAGGAGAGAGGAAGAAGTTCTATGGACAAGTGCAGGAAACTAGGGCAAAATTAAGGTGAGATTTGGGAGATCTATAGGGCATGGATTAGATGGAAAGTTTGATTGTTGATAAGTTGGCCTACTATTGGAAGAGATCTGCTACATAGAAACTGACAGTCAAACAAGGAAATCAAGCAATAATTAAATGAATGTATTTAGGAAAAACAGAGTTTTGCATAAAAATGATCTAAACTATGATCTATGAAAGGAAATGATGAGAAATGCTATAGGAAAGGAAAGAATGGAATAATACTATTGAAAATCAAGAAGTTAGCATGATGAAGAATATCTAAATCAAAGCAAAGCTGGAGTATTAACCTACTAAAAAGCTGCAAACACTAGAAGTCTGATGAAGGAGGAAAATCTGTGTTTTTGGGGCAGCAAAAGGGTCTTTGCCTCAAATCATGGTCCCAAAGGGAGGAAGAGAGGCCAAGGCACTGTTGCTAGCCTTTTGAATATTTGTTGATCACTTTTTAACTTGCTACAAAAAGCACAAATGGAATTAAACTATTGAATCATCAAAAGCAACCTATTCTTAACCATAAAAGAAATACATCTAACAGTAACCTAATATACAAATGGAAATAAAACATATAAATACAAGTAAACAAGAGCTTGGCTACTTGGATTGGGCCCCATCCTAAGAGCTTCAGCCCTCTGAGGTAACTTAGTGCTAACTCAAAAAGGATTCCATCTTTATTTTCAAAACAATAGCAAGATTACATGAAACTGTCACAAAATAATAAGATCGAAGTTTGAGCAGAGTTTACATAAGCAAAAATCCAACAAAAATCTGACCCTAATGAGGCCCTAGGCCCCTATACTTATACAAATGAAGCTACCAACAACTTCCTTAAAATTAGGGAGGCTTGGCTCCGAAAACTCGAGATAACCGTCAGTCATCCTCCACTTGCTCGGTTGCCTTCTAGTGCATGATTCGGCTGCTTGTACTCTGAGCTGAATGAAGGGGAATTCAAAGTGAGGAGTAATAAATGAGGAGGATTCCATCCTATAATTCCTCTCCTCTATCCAGTTTGAGTTATTTCTTCCATTTGTCCACTAGATCCTTGACTTTGACCTCAAAATTCATCAATAATATGCATTAAATACATCTTAGATCACATGGCACAATAACTAACTCAACTCACTCTATAAGCATAACTATAATCAAAAAATCATACAATAAGCTAAGAGAATGGTTGATTTGACTAGGTTAGGTGGTAAAATGAGCCCATATAATTACCCATTTATGAGGCTCATCATCACCCCCTATTGAAAGTGTTGTTCATCCTCTGAGCAACTTAGTCAATCTCCTCATATTTTATGGCCCTGGTGGCCTCCCTAGCATCCCAGGCTTCTGATGTGGTATGCTCTTCTTTTCCATAGAATCCTGCCTTCCTATCTATCTCCTTCTGCTGCTCTTCCTCTTCTTCTTCCCTTCTACCTTCCAGCATACCTAACAGCAGTGGGGTACCCAGTTTGAGGCTAATCCAGTTGACCTTCAGCCTCTGCTTGGAGTGCTTGTACATTGGCATTCTTTTCAATGCCTCCATCAGCGTCATGGGAGAATGATATTCCCTTATCTGCAAACTATGTGGTAAGGTGTTCCATCTCCTCATGCATGCATGCACACAGTCATCCCAAGTAGCCTTTGCATATCCTCGAAGTGTGCAATGGCTTGTGCCTAATTGGTGAGATATCTGTGGGAAATCTGAGGGTCATTGGCAAGCAAGTTGTGTGCACTGATGAGTGCCATAGGATCTAATGGCTCAGCTTTGATCATTAGTGGCTCATTCTGCTCCTTTATCATCAATATTTTTATTTTTGCTGCCCTCAATTCTTCATGGTTCATCCATGAGGCCATGGCCATTAACTGTAGATCCCCTAGATTAGCATTGGGGTCCCACACATTCATGTCTATGAGGGCCATTTTATGTAGGTAGAATTATGCCATCTTTGCCTTATCCTCTGAGGCCCTTTGGTCACACAAATCCATAAACTGCCTGTAATCTTGGAAAGGAATTGTGCCTCTTTATGCCAAAGTCTTTATCTGGTATTGTAACCATTGGTCCTTGAGATAGAGGCCATAGGATTTGGCTGGTGTTCTACATTGCAATGCCTCCATGGATAAGCTGGCCATGCCTGCCAGCTGATTCTCTTTCTCTTGCAGTTGCCTCCTTAGCAAATCATTTTCATTGTCAATGTGGCTTCTTGTAATTGCTTCCCTAACTCTGATAGCACTCAACACTCTGCCCATTTCTTTGAGTTTGTTTTCCATATGGCCAACATCCTCAAATCCTTTGGATTTGGCTATTTACATCCACCTATGTTTTCTTACTCTTTCTTTCTCCAATTCAAAGAATAGAGGTATTGCAAATTTTTGTGGGATTATCCTTCCTCCTTCAATTATATTGTAATAGGAGGCAATACTAGGATGGGGATCAGGTTCTTGTAGCTTTGTTGCTTCCTCCTTTACCTGTGGCTATCTTTCTATCCTTTTCTCAAGCTTTTGGGTCTCTTGTAGTTTGGATAGTGTCTCCTGTAGAACTGCTTGAGCTTCTTGTAGCATTGTTTTTGGGTCCTGTACTACTACCTTTTCCTTTGATGTGGAAGATCTACGACTCCCCCTTTCATATCTTATAGGTGTCTTGGAAGGGGATTCCTTACCCTTGGCAAAGGGTGAATCTTCAATTGTATTGGCACT
Organism: Pinus taeda; assembly: GCA_000404065.3. Lineage (NCBI taxonomy): Eukaryota > Viridiplantae > Streptophyta > Pinopsida > Pinales > Pinaceae > Pinus > Pinus taeda. The sequence goes on along the minus strand of APFE031446453.1, from coordinate 108,564 downwards.
TTTGAAGAGGGCTGAGGTTTGCCTGTTTTGATCCTTGTGCTCTTCCTAGCCTTGAAATACGTGGAGTCCTGTGTTTTCCTCTTTTGCTTTGGCTTGATTGGTGTAGTGAGGGTAGTGAGGCTAGTTTTTGCCTCCCTTTCCAGAGTCTCAGGGGACTCTTCTCCTTGTTCTACCTTTTCTGCCTCTTTTTCTCCTCCTTCTATCTCTTTTTTTGTCTCTTCCTGCTCTGTTTCTTCATCTCTCTCCTCCTCTATTTCAATTTCTTCCTCCTTCCTTTCTTGTTCTACTAAGTCACCAGTGGCTTCACCTTCTCCCCCTTGCTGCTCTTCCTCCTCATTGCCAGTAGCACTTCCATCATAGGTTAAGGCCTTTATGTCATCCTCAGCTGTCATGTTTTTGAGAACTTCCCATGCTATAGGGAGTGTAAATGTATGGAGGGCTTCCTCCACTAGGATTTTGATTAACCCATGGTGAGATAGATGCTCTAAGTTTCTTGCTTGAACATTCGTGCTAGAGTCAATGAGGGGCTGCAGGAGGAAGTAGGGGATACTGAGCTTCTGAGGTGCTGGAGTCTCCATGCTATACCTCAATTCATGGAGGATTCTAAAGTGATAACCATAGACAATGTTGTACCTCCCCTCACAGGAGATGTATTTGATTATTTGATAGCTAACCTCACCCCAAGGATATTGTATGCTAGCCCTTCTAATGCCATTTTTATCCTCTACAGGGGTTTCATTGTTTTGGAAAAAGTTTTTCTTGGCAGACTGGCCAATTGGTTTCTCAACCTTACTCCAAGGCAACACAAGAGGAAGGGTAGTGACCCTACTAATAAATTCAGGGGCTATATCCATGGAAATACCTCTAAAGGTGACAGTGGCATGAGTTCTTGTGTGGGGTACTAGAGAGAGAGAAAACTCTTGGGCAATTTCCTCATCAAACCCTTGGAATTTCTCAAAGAAATTTATCCAATTTTCCCTTCTGAAGATGTCCACCACTTGTGGATGTGCATGGAGCCTAGCAGAGTTAGTGGGCTCCTTTCTCATAAACCCTCCTGTCATTTTGTGTATAATCTTTTGGGAAACCAAATGTGGAGATGGAGACAACAAATTTTGAGAAAAACAAAGAAACAAAGAAGACTATGTTTTTTTTTTTTTTTTTTTTTTTTTTTTTTTTTTTTTTTTTAAATAAGCAGAATTTTTTTTTTTGTATTTTCTCCTTTCCTAAAGGCTTTATTTCCTCCTCAAATTGAAACCACTTCTTGCATATATTGATATTGAATAGGGGGCATGCATGAACCCTACCTCTTCAGACTGAAAAGCGTGTTAAAACTCATGTTTTCTCCCTTCAAAACAACTCACTGCCCCTCCTGTAGAAGCTTGTTGTCCCTCCAGTAGAATTCTTATAGGTGCTCCTCTAGAACCTGTAGGTGCTCCTGTAGAAAATGCCGAGAGTAGGAATATGGGAGAGATCAATGGAGGATGATGGTTACGAGGCTGTGGGGGCACAAGGAGACTATTGTAGCTGAGTTATGAGGAGAGAATGAAGGAAAAGGTGGTGCGAATGCTTGGGGAGGGGTACTTATTACCCTTTATGGATATTTCCAGTGATGAGGGGTGAGATGGAAAGGTATACATTAGCCATATCTAGACTGTTGGTCCCCACCTACTTGGTCAGCATAGCTTCTCCTCATAATCATCTCCCATCATTGCACTGGAGTTCACACTTCCTCCACTACCTGTCCTTGGCATCTTGTGCTAGAGTTGACTGTGCAAATGTGTGGGTGACATCTTGGATGAGTGGAGTCAACTAGATGAAGGTGGAAAAGTTAGTTGGCCACCTTTCCCTCATCCAACCTCAACCATCTCATTTCTTTTGTATGACTTATAATTACACAAATGCAAACATAGGAGCGATTTAGTTACTTACCTGTGATCCAAATGTATTTGCTATGAGGTTCTGTGGCTCTCACTTTGTTGCATACCTTTATTTATTTTGATGCATGCTGTCTATTGTTGATGTGTGGCTGTGTCTTGTGCAGGTTCTTCTCTGGATGGGTCTGAACTTCAAGTGCCTTCTCAACCTTGATGTGTGCATTCTCCTGCTACTGGTGCTGGATTTTGATGGGATCAGCTGCTACAAGAATTCCTACAGGAGCTCCTGTAGTTGCTTCTCCCCTTGAAACTTTAGCTTCTTCCTATGCTTGGAGCTTGAGGATGATGCCATAGGTATAGATAAAAATGGAGAGGTAGTAGGTAGGCTTCAGGTGAGGTGGATGGTGCTGCTTCCTCTCTTATTTTTTTGTTTTTTTTTCTTTTACTAAAAACCTGTTTTTATGTGATTTTCTTGGACAGGAAAAAAAAATTATGCTTGGGGTGTGATGCAGGCTTGGAAATGATGGCAAGGAGGTTTGAACACTGAAGTAGGGTTTATAGGTTCTTCATGAAGCTTCCATGTCCCTAAAAATTCCTTTTGTATCCATTTTTGGCCCTCTGTATTTCCTACATGAGCCTCCTATAGAAAACACAGAGCCTCTTGTAGAAAACACATTTTTTGAAAAAGAAGCACAATGGGGTGAAAGAAATGCCAAAAATGATGGATAAAAGTGTGGAGAAGATGAGATGGGTGCTGGTATGAATGTCAGGGTCCCCTTGGCACCTTCTTCTACTCCCTGTAGTCCTCCTGCAAACCTACAATGCAAGAAAAGCTCATTTCTTTTCTCTCTTTTTTTGCTTTTTTTTGAAAAACAACTAGGGTGCCTCTGAGAGGTTTTCACCATAATTGCCTACCCTAGGTACCTCCAAGGGAGGTTTTCACCTAGGGATCTTATTATTTTTTCTCTTCTTTTTTTTGACATCACTGGGCTACCTCAAAAGAGGTTTTCAACCCAATGATGGAACTCAAGTGCCTCATGGAGGTTTTCACATGAGTCCTTATTATTTTTTATTTTTTCTTTTCTTCAGTAAGTGGGTGAAGTGGAAGCTAAGACATGCTCCACTACCATCACTGTTTTATTTAGTCCTTCAGTAAACTCTCACTTGGAGAGGGTTTTCTTGTATACTTTCAAACGATGTCCATTTACAAGCATGGGGATGGCTTCATCATCAATGGTTTTGATCATAACTGAACCATTTTCATTACATTTCTCCATAGTGTAGGGTCTGAACCATCTTGTCCTCAGCTTGCCTTTGAAATATTTGTATCTTGAATCATAGAGTAGTGCCCAATATCCCTCTTTGAATTGCTTCTCCTTGATATTTTTGTCATGCCATATCTTTCTCTAAAGCTGAACTATCTCTGTATGGAGAAGGGCTTGCAATCTGTATTCATCCAATCAATTGAGCTGAAATAATCTCTCCTTCTATGCATGGCTGAGGTCTAGGTCCAGCTGAGCTTCCATCCTTAGTGTATTGAACTCAAATTCTATTAACAGCAAAGCCTTCTTCACATAGGCCAGTTCATAGGGTGTGAACCCTGTGGTGGTCTTCCATGTTGTGTTGTAGGCCCAAGTGGCCTCAACTAATCTGTCTGCCCAGTCTTTTCTGCTGTTTCTCACTACCTTGGTCAGGATCCCTTTTAATGCTCTATTAGTGACCTCCACTTACCCATTGGCTTGTGGATGGTAAGGGGTGGAAGTCTTGTGCTCGATTTTATGATGTGTGAGCAGGTCTTCAATCAAATTGGAAGTGAACTGACTACCTTGATCCGTGACCAACTCTCTTGGATATCTGAACTTGTAGAATATGTTTTCTCTCAAAAACTCAGCTAATTTTTCCTCTAACACTGCTTTGATTGCTTTTGTCTCTACCCACTTTGTCAGGTAATTGGTGCAAAAAAGGATGTATTGTTTCTGCTTTGAAGGAGGGTTGATAGGACCCACATAGTTCATGCCCCACTTCTCAAATGGCTCAAAGGTCACTTGAGGTTGCATGGGCATCTCATACTTTGGAGTAGGTTTCGCCATCCTATGACACTGGTCACATTAGCTGGTATATCTCCTCACATCCTGATGAAGAGTGGGCTAGTAGTAGCCTGCTTGCAATATCTTGAAGGCAGTTCCTTTTGCTGCAAAATGACCTTGACAAGGCCTGTCATGACAGGTCAGGAGGATGTCAATGAATTCCTCCTCCCTGACACATCTTCTCAAGATCTGATCTGGGCCAAGTTTGAAGAGATTTCCCCCAATCTAGGTGACAGGGGTGCTTTTCCTTACTATCTTGCTCTTCTCTTTTGAGGACAGGTGTGGTGGGAACTGTGCTGAAATCAAGTAGTTTGCTATATCAGCAAACCATGGAGAGATTACTGAGATAGAAAATAGATTTTCATCTGGCATTTGGTAATCCACCATTCCTTCTTCACCTACAGGAAAATTTACTATAGACAAAAAGTCAGCAACAACATTTTCTTTCCCAGGCTTATCAATAATGGTCAAATCAAACTGCTGCAATAAAATCAACCATCTAATAATGTGAGCATTTACATCTAGTTTGTTCATTAAATATCTAATTGTAGCATGATTAGTGTGCAAAAAGGTTTGATAGCCTATGATATAATGTTTGAATTTGTTTAAGGAATGCATGACAACTAGGAGTTCCTTCTCGGTTATTGTATAGTTTAACTCTACCTTTAACAAGTTCTTGCTTATAAAGCATATGGCATAACGTAACCTTTCATAAATTTGTCCTAAGGCTGCTCCTATCACTTTGTTCAAGGCATCTGTATGAATGTGAAATTGCAGGGCCCAATTTGGGCCTTTGAGAATTAGGGTAGTCACTAGCTTTCTCTTCAAGGTATCTAGGGCTTCTTGACAATTTTCTGACCATATGAACTCAACGTCTTTGCCTAAGAGGCCAAACAAAGGAGAGGCTAGCTTGCTGAAATATTTAATGAATCTCCTATAATACCCAGCTAAGCCTAGAAAACTTCTGACATCTCTCACCTTTTGAGGAGGTGGGACCCTTTGGATGATGGAAATTTTGTTGGGGTCCACCTGTAGTCCTTGCTGAGATATTGCATGACCTAACATTGTCCCTTCAGTCATAAAAAATTCACATTTTTCTAGATTGAGGGATAGGTTCATCTCAATACACTTGTCTAGAACTTTTCCAAGCTAGATAAAGCTTCCTGAAAGTCAGAACCATAAGGAGTAAAGTCATCCATGTATATCTCTACTGCATCATGAACTAATTCAGAAAATATACTTAATACCGCTCTTTGGAAAGTGGCTGGAGCATTGCACAAACCAAAAGGAATGACCCGATATGTAAAGGTACCCCAAGGACAAGTGAAAGTTGTCTTATCTTAGTCTTCTGGGCTGATTTGAATCTAATTATACCCGCTAAACCCATCTAGGAAAGAGAAAAACTTTTTCCCTGGCAGACCGTCTAACACTTGATCTATGAAAGGTAAAGGAAAATGGTCCTTTTTAGTGGCTTTGTTCAATTCCCTGTAGTTGACACAAATTATCCACTTACCATTTTTCTTTGGCACTAGCACCAAAGGAGAAACCCATTCACTATCAGAGATGGGATAGATGAATCCTGCATCAAGCAATTTCTGTAGTTCATCCTCAACAATATCTTTAAGTGCTAGATTCATCCTCCTTTGAGGCTGCCTAACTGGTTTTCAATCTTCCTTGATGTATATATGATGAGTACATACTAAAGGGTGCACTCCCTTCATCTCCTTATAACTCCAGGCGAAGGCATATAGATTTTTTCTCAGCAGGCTGCACAATTCCTTCTCTTGGGAAGTGGATAGGGATGGATTGATTTTCGAGGTTCTTTTTGGGCTGAACTCTATATTCTTAACATGGAGAGAAGTAGGATCATCCACACAGAGATCAGTTGAGGGGTTTTTTGGGGTTTCTCTTACTATGTCTTCTAATGGTGATACACTGGGAGGTGGATTTTGAATCAAATTTTTTATCATATCATCCTCATCTTGCGGTTTTCCCCCCATGGTGGTTTCTATTGTACAAAGTGGTGCAGAATAAACTTCATCCTCATCTTTCTCCTCCAACCAAAGAGGTAGATCATGTTCTAGCAATGGTTGGACAGGAGGATATATGATTAACTTCTTGGACATGTGCCCATTCTTTATGGTCATGTTCCCAACTCGACAACTAATGTAGGCATTGGCTGTAGCCAACCAGGGTCTTCCCAAAATGAGAGGATACCCAGTAAGCATTTCCTTTGGCTAGAGAACTAAGAAATCAGCAGGGTACTCCCAAGAATCAATGGAGACCATCACATCTTCCACAATCCCCTCAGGGGTCACTGTGGAGCAGTTTGTTAGTTGTAGCATTGTCATGGTCTTCCTCAAGGAGCCCTGGAGGTTGAGTTTGAGCATTGTGTCCCTTGTCATCACATTAATGGAAGCTCCTAGATCAATCAAGTTAAGAAGGATCATTGTGCCATTGATGTGGACGTCAACTACTGGGCTTCCAGGGTCCAAATATTTTGGACAGATTACCTGCCCCAACATCAGGTCGGATAGTTGTCCTATGACATTGATGGTTGGGGCATCTCTCTTGTGCCTTCCTGGATGCCTAAAGCACTTCTCTTTGATCAACCTATTGTAGATAGGAACATCTTCTATGGCTTGGAGAAGTGGTACCTTTACACATAAATGTTTCAATTCTCCCAGGAGTTCATTCTCTTCTAAGGTAGGCTGGACTGTTATGGATAGTCTCTCAGGAAAGGGTGGATTTTCTTTAGGTTCTCTTTCCTCTTTATCTTCGTTAACCTCCCTAGGTGGAGGCTGGCTATCTAGGAGAACTTTCCAGATCGTAAATTGATTTCTTAAATCTCCATAGCTGGGCATGATGGTTCCCCATTATACACTTGCTGAGCCTATCTATTGTTCGGGTTTGGATTTGGCTGGGTAGGCATTTGGGGTTGCCTTGGTGGAGCAGAAGGTAATGATTGTGGTTGGGTAGGTGGTGGAGGCATAAGAGTGGGAAGAGAGTTGTATTGGGGCCTCCACCCCTGATGAGATGCATTCCACTGAGGTTGCGTCTGATCATAGGATTGAAATGAATGGGTGGTTGGTTGGGCAAGATATTGAGATGTGAAGGACTGAGGAGGTGATGTGGATCAGGAAGGATGAGCAGGGGGACCCCAAGAAGGTATGGAGGGCACTTTTTTGGGGTTGTAGTATGCCTGAGATGTCCCTTGCATCCCCTATTGGTATGGTATAGGTCCATGCATCCTTCTTTGGTTTATGTAATAGAGTTGTTCAGTGACTCGCTCAGCCCCTTGATATAAATCTTTAAGTCTGGGCAAGGAAGGTCACTTATCTATAGAATGATTTTGTTCACAGACTGAACAATACTCTATAGAGTTCAATGGGCATTCATTCCTAGGATGCCTCCTGGTGCATCTAGGGAAAAAAATGGCCAAAGACCTCTATGCTTCCTCTTGTTTTATTTTGATATGTAAAGTGTCCATTTGCGTGACAAGAGCCTGTAGCATCTCACTCTTGAAGTCTTCCATCATGTTTCCAATTTATCCTTTAATGGACAAGTTGGAGGAAGAGGTACTGGCTATGGGTTGACTCCCCTACCTTTCTTTTTGGCTGCTCTAGAATGGTTTCTAAAAATAGTCTTTACGTCCTCATAGGATACTTGGTAGATGTATCCCCCTGCTAATAGATGGAGGGTGTCTAAAAGGTCTTCTCGAATTCCCCTGAGCAAGACCAAATTCAGAGACTCAGGGTCAAGTGTACACCCGACCCTTTTGTAACTGAGCTGGAACCTCTCTTCATAGTCTTCCAGGGACTCATCACTTCCTATGGTCATTCAAAATATTTATTATTTAATATAATTTGACCTACAATAGTCTTGATACTTGTTGTTAAAGGCCTGCTACATCTAAGTCCAAGTTGTGATGCTATTGCTAGGTAATTCCATGAACCAGCGTAGTGCTGCACCCTTGAGCATAGTCATAAGTTCGACAAATGACAACAAACTCAAACAAGAAGGTGTCAGGATATTTTGTAGTCAAACTATGGAAATGAGGAAGAGCGAAAGGGCTTATATTATTCATTTCAAAGTCCCCATTGGTCTCCCAAATGAGAAAGGTACCCTTTATTCTTGGTCCATTCCCCCTAGCATTTATGTTTTCAGCCATTGGCTCCAAAGGAATGTTTTCTTCTTCTTCTTCCCCTATAGGTTCTTCAAATATGTCTGGTTGTTCATCTAATGGTTCTTCTTGATCATAGCCACCAAAGAAGAGAGAAGGCTTGCTGTGTGAAGCAGTGGGGATGTTGGGCAAAATTTTTCCTGAGTTATCTCTATTCCTACGAGGCATGAAAGGAAATCTTTTTTGGTTGGTTTTTGCTTCTTTTTCCCCATACTGACAGTACCTGTAGAAACTAATATTCTGATTGCATAAAAAAAATTGCAACTAACCCAAATGAACTTGCTGAAATGAAATTTGCAGAATTGAAGAGGGAAGCAAGGAAATGCAAAACTAAAGGAAAAGGAATGACTAGTCTACTTTTGCTAAAATAAACTATTATCAGAATGTTGCAATAGAAAATAGAAGAAAGCAGTAATCACAGAATACTCTGACGCTTCCGTGGAAATGGTGCCAAAAATTGGTAAGCACCAGTATTGTAGAAATAATTTTGCAACTCTTGGACTACCTACTTTACTCTTATCAACTAGGTAGTTCATAAAAAACTTGGAAGTGTCGGTGTTGTATGCACAAGTACTAGTTCTCACTGTAGGTTGTCACTTGGTTAGCTGGTGCAAGATCACTAGGAGCTCAAGCCAACTTCTATGGATTCCAGAAGAAGCTCTATATGTGATGAAAGGAAAGAAAGATTACTCTACAGATGCTATTCTAATTGCAGAAAGGAGAAAGACTGAAATGTAAAGCAAACCTATTAAACCCTAATTAACAAACTAATTCTACTTTTGCAGAAAGCACAATGAAAACCATGAAAGGAATTCCATTACCTACTCAAGGAAGTAAACAACATCTAACTATGCTACTTTTGGAAGTAAATAGGAAAAAAACATATTTTTGGATTTTCATGTATTTTTATGTGAATTTGACATGCATGTAATTTATTATGTGTGAGTGTGGCCACAAATAGGTGGCGTTGAAGGGATGTTTTGGTACTTGATAGGATGTAGGATGGTGTGGATGGGTCCTAGGAGGTCTCTGGTGGCCTTATGGAGGCTTTTCCCACACTCAACCTTCAAAAGAAAGCCTACAGGAAAATCTACAAGAGGACATAGGAAATCTACAAGAGGAAAACAGGGAATCTACAAGAGGCCTACAAGAGGAGGCCGAGAGAAGTTTTCACTATTTTGAGGGTGTGAGAGAAGGTGAAAAAGGTGGATGAAGGTTAGAAGGAGGTGTTAGGGCACCTATGGTCTACCCTGAACCACCAAGAGAGATAAAGATGATTGGATTTGCTCAAGGAGAGAGGAAGAAGTTCTATGGACAAATGCAGGAAACTAGGGCAAAATTGAGGTGAGATTTGGGAGACCTATAGGGAATGGATCAGATGGAGGGTGTGATTTTTGATAAGCTAGCCGACTACTGGAAGAGATCTGCCGCATAGAAACTAAAATTCAACAAAGGAAATCAAGCAACAAGTGAAATGAATGTATTTAGGAAAAATAAAGTTTTGCACAAAAATGATCTAAACTATGATCTATTAAAGGAAACACTGAGAAATGCTATAGGAAAGGAAAGCTTGGAAGAATACTATTGCAAATCAGGAAGTGAGCATGATGAAGGAGATCTAAAGCAAGGCAAAGCTAGACTATTAACCTACTAAAAAGCGGCAAACACTAGAAGTCCTATGAAGGAGGAAAATCTGTGTTTTTGGGGCAACAAGAGGGTCTTTGCCTCAAATCATGGTCCCAAAGGGAGGAAGAGAGGCCAAGGAACTATTTCTAGCCTTTTGAATCTTTGTTGATCACTGTTTAACTTGCTACAGAAAGCACAAATGGAAGCAAACTACTGAATCATCAAAAGCAACCTATTCTTAACCATAGAAGAAATACATCTAAAAACAACCTAATCTACAAACTGAAATAAAACATAAAAATACAAGTAAAAAGGAGCTTGGCTACTTGGATTGGGCCCTAACCCAATAGCTTCAGCCCTCTAAGGTAACTCAGTGCTAACTCAAAGAGGATTCCATCTTTATTTCCAAAACAATAGCAAGATTACATGAAACTGTCACAAAATAAGAAGCTCGAAGTTTGAGCAGAGTTTACATAAGCAAAAATCTAACAAAAATCTAAAATTAGGGAGGCCCTAGGCCCCTCTACTTATACAAATGAAGCTACTGACAACTTCCTTAAAATCAATGAGGCTTGGCTCCCAAAACTCGAGATAACCATCAGTCATCCTCCACTTGCTCAGTTGCCTTCTAGTGCATAATTCGACTACTTGTACTCTGAGCTGAATGAAGGGGAATCCAAAGTGAGGAGTAATAAATGAGGAGGATTACCTCCTATAAGTCCTCTCCTATGTCCACTTCGAGTTATTGTTTCCATTTGTCCATTGGATCCTTGACTTTGACCTCAAAATCCACCAATAATCTACATTAAATACATGTTAGACCACATGGCACAATAACTAATTCAACTCACTCTATAAGCATAAATATAATCAGAAAATTATAAAATAAGCTAAGAGAATGGTTGATTTGACTAGGTTAGGAGGTAAAATGAGCCCATATAATTACCCATTTATGAGCCTCATCAAATAGTACGCAACCTGAAAGGAACACACAAAATAAATAACATCACCAGATGGAAGCGGAATAGTCAACAAACCAAAGTGATGGGTTAATCCAACAACATGCCTTCACAAATATTCATACAATTGAATAAAAAATAGTTCATAAGATAATACATAAGTTAAATAGCATACATTGCTAAAGTATCCAGAATAGTCGAGTACAATAACAACATATGCATGAAAACGTGTTGGCTTAGCTATATTATTATTAAGTCAAAGTTCCATCCATATTGTTATAGACATTTTTGGGCACTTCAACCCCAATCATAAATTTCCATAAACTGAGGGCTCCTAAGTCCCTAAAAGTGTTGCTTCACTGCCTAAAGGAACAAGGTCAACTGATTACATCATCTCCCAGAAGTTCTCCACTAAAAACTGCTCATAAATGGTCAAAACTGGACCATACTAAGAGCTCAATGTAGGGGGTGTGATGCATATCACCTTCTCAGTGTACAAGGTGCGATGCATACTGATTTGCTCCTCTGTAGGGTGTGATGGTCGGGAATGGACAAATGGCAAGGACAAAAATGCGAGGTGGAAGATCATGGAATCTTCCAGAAGCTTCCCATCTGACACTTGCCTCTCCATTTTTGACCACGGATGAGTAAAAGATCATCATTCTCCAAGTGGAAGCAGGAACTATCAGAGAGAGGACACTAATCAAGATCCAAGAAGATGACTCACCTCTCTGTAATCATCTATATATGGATCCCTCATCATAGAGATCCAGAGGCTGGAATTTTGTATCTTATAGAGAAGTGTTGTTGGTTTTCTGGTGTACATTCACAGTGTTGGGTGATCTATCTTTGGTTGAGGTGAAGAAGGGCTTCCTAGCTAGAGGATGATGCTGGGTTAGAGCACATGGTTGTAATCCTCTTGCTACTTTTCATCTTAATAAAGTTATTCTTGTTTCCTTCCATATTCTCGTGTACTTGTTTATATATGCATGTATATGGTTAATACACATCTGATCCTATATTATTTATGAATTTAGATCCTTGTTTCTTGGATAGTAGTATGTTGCTGTGATTCCACTGGTTCTTTTGAAGCTGGGTAGACAAAGAAGAAGTGGCAAAGCTCTATCAAGAAGGAGAGGAAATCAAGCGCAAGACTCAGGTTGGTCTTCTTGGTTCTCCTCTCGTTTATTTTCATAAAAGGAAAGAATAGTAGAATTTGATTATTTGTTTCTAAGATAGCCACCCATATTAGTGGGAATAGCAGCATCCAAGTGGACACTATTCCCGGATAACAAAACGGTGACTCCGCTGGGGAGCGACTAGATTACTTGATAGCCTATCTATTCTTGTTTCTTTTATAAACTTATAGACAGAGCCTAAAGTCAAGACAGCTAGCCTTCGAACTGCATTTGTTATACAAATGAAAAGTAGATCAATGCTGCTTCAGTCTGTCTCCGTGTTTTGTTTATGAATTAAACAATAGATCTGCAAGCAATCTCATTGCCCTAAGTCGTGGCTCTAGTAACCTCTTAGATCACCCCTGTGTTTTACATTCACTGATCTTTACTTATTCGGCCTAAACACCTGAAATAGATTGCAAACTGTGAGTGAAATCCCGTTCAAAGTCTCGTGCTACTACCGTCGCACCCTACCTTCAAGGCAGCCTGTATGCATCACACTTCCCGAGTGCAATAGGTGCGCTGCATACTGAGTTCACTATGTAACAGGTGCGATGGTCAGGGAGGGTTAACTTTACCCTTCGACTGTGGATTTTTCTCACTATTTTCCGTCTTATTCAAGAGTTTTGTTATCTGTATTTAGTTTATTTCTGTGAAAACCCCCCTTCTCTTGCATTATTCTGCCTCCTTAGTGCAAAGAACTATAAATGTTTTTATGTATTGTGTGTCGTTTTTAGTTCTCTTTTGCAAAAAGTAGCATAGTCGAACTGTCGTCTCTAGATATGAAAGTGTTGTAGCTGTCATTTTTAGTTTTAGAAATCAATCCCATTGTTCTGGATAGTCGATTATACAGTTACTATTGTATAGGATTTGAATTAGTAGTTTTAAAGTGTCGAAAAGCAATTTCCATTTCAAAATCTCAAAGTGTCTCTCTTGCTTTCACTTCGTTTTGAAAAAGAATTTTGTTGAGTACTGTCACTTTAAAAGTAATTCAGTTTTTCATATAGCTTTCTTAACGTCATTCACACATTAAGAAGGCTGAAAAAAATACATGCATGTGCATTTGCATTTTGATTGCTTGGCTTGATTTAGGATTGTGCATTTAGCATGTGCTCTGTGCTCTGTGAAGAAAAGATTCTTGACTTTCTTCCCTTTAGTAGTTAGGATTTTCATTGCTGAAAGAAGATCAAATGTTTGTTTATCATCTTAGACTGCATTTTAGGAATTATATACACATCACGTGGTGAACCTGAAAGGCAAACTGTTAAGCAAGATCAACTTAAAATAAATTCAATGAATCTAACAACGCTTTGGAACTTAACGCACAAGATCTAGAGGTCTAGGCTAGAGACGTATTCCGGCGTCGTAAAGCCTAGTAACTATTTTTTTCAGTGTTGGTTGGGTGATTCCTCCACTCTGAGACGGCAAGTGCCAGTACGGACTTGTGCTCCCATGTACCGTCGAGTATATATTGGGAGACCACAATAGGCTGCATCCTTTATCCTTAGGAAGCCGTGTCTGCCGCCCTATCGATCGCACTGCACCCAACACAACATTCGGGAAGATTGACTGTTGTAGTGTAAAAAGTATTCTGTAGTTTTACGATTGGTTTGGTAATCCTCTCTATCTAGATCTCCAGGGACGTCCATTTTTCTCCTTTTCACACTCCTTAAAGGAAAAGGTCTTCTGAGCACTTGTCACTTCAATCTCAATAAAAATCAAAGGCGACTAGAGTCATATTTTGTTTTTTTCGACTCTTTAAAATTGAAAAAACAAGTTGTGTCCAAGCGTCTAAAAATTTATTTTAATCGGAATAACATCACAAATTCCCCCATTGATATTCAGGTTGAGGAAATGGAGTCTACCAACCAAGGATTTCCCCTTGAAGGAAGTCCTAGTCCCTTCTCCTCTTGGGGAGATGTTGGTGCACCCCATATGGCCACTTTGTCACTTCCAGGATTGACAATGGTTTAGCTGTCTTGCTTTTCTCTACCTCTGTCATTCAGAATCCAGTAATTCCTTAACAGTCTAATTAGCAACTAAATGAAACTAGAGTTGCCTCCCAACCTTCTACTTCATCTAATTCTCCCTCTCATCCTTCCTCTTCTCTTGATAAAGTCGATAAGGCTAAAATTCAAGTAACTGAGAAGAAGAAGAAGTAGAAAGAGAAAAAGGAAAAGAAGAAAAAGGAACCAAAGTTAAAAGGGAGAAACCAAGTGTCGTCTAGCAAAAATCCTCACACCGCACAGTCAAAACCTAAATCTCCTTGTGTCATTTGCAATGGAGACCACTATCACCAAGATTGTCCCTGCATCCCTCAGATCTTAAGGGACTAGTCTCCTCATTTGCACAATCCGGTAGCATCAACCTCTGGCGATCATGTTGAATGCTCACCATCAACCAGTGAAAGTGAAGCACATGGACAAAGAAGGAATCCTAAAATTCCTTGTAAATTGTGTGAAGGCAATCACACCATCCACCGTTGTCCCTTCCTTGACGAGGCTAAGAGAGTTTTGGATGATCGTCCAGTTTCACTGCTATGACTTCCTCCTGGATATAAAAAACTCTTGCCAAGTTCTCCACCGATTGAAAATCTGGCTGGCCCGTCATTGTGGTCGGCCGAAGAGTTTATCATTGAAAATGAACCCTCTGAATCCATACCAAATGAAAGTCAAAGGGTCGATACGGCAGTTGACCCGGTCTTGCCTTCAGAGTGTTCATCTTCGAATGATACTGCCACTGAAGAGAAATAGAACAACACCGTTCAAATTCTTTTCATCAACACAGACTCGGATGAGCTTGGGGGTAGTCCTCCCATTCCTTTATCGTAGGAAGGAAGTTCATCAGAGTCATATTCGACTGTCTATTCGGTCCCACCACCAAGCAACCTAGTCGTTTCCTTCGACTGGAATCTATTAGGCAGACCCCATTTACCAACCAGTGTACCATTCAGAATCGTTGTACAAGCTTACAGAATGGTCATGGTTGGTACCATCATTGGTGAAGGGGCTCCTGCAAGTATCCTTTCCTCAACTGCTTGGAAAGCACTTGGTTTGCCATCGCTTTTGCCTGAAATGCGAAATCTAACAGACTTCGACAAGGGAACCAATCGACCTTTAGCGATCCTTCCAAATGTGCCCATTACTTTGAGAAGGAAAATTTTTCACATGAACGTTATGGTAGTTCAAGGACCTTTGGATTATAATCTACTCCTTGGACGTGACTATATTTATTGCATGGGAGCCATCGTCTCCTCACTCTTTAGAGTAATGTGTTTTCCACACAAAGGCAGAATGGTCAAGCTCGTGGACCAAATGTCATTCCCCAGATCACACATCGCAAATAGTCAAATGCCATCCCTAAATGGTATTTTAACGCAATAAATGTCTCATCGGTCTCCAGTCCATCCACCTGATGAGCGCAAGTGATTCAGGAAGATGTGACTAAAACCCAGGGGGCATGCACCCTGGTCTGTCTCGGCAAGAAAACCTTAGGTATATAGTGGATTTTTGCGAGGGATATATGACTAGTATGGCGAACCTGTCCTTACAAGAAAATGGGAACAGGCTAGAATAAGTTACCTTCATTAAAGTTATGTGAGTGGAATGTGTCTGCGTCGTTCACCTTTGTTTGTTTCGATAGACATCGTCGAGGAAGCATTTTATCTGCTACGCGGATAGAACTTTCTTGGTAACCTGGAAATCTTTTGCTATTACTTGGGGGCATGCAAACCTTTCCGCATGCAAGTGAAGAGCAGCTATTTATTTTTTAAATTTTTAGGACCTCTGACCCTTTAAACCCATAAGGCTAGTCGTTTCCTAACTTGCATAAAGAAAGGATCCGTGGCAAAGCTTGAGAGATGTAAGCCACTTCAAAATAGCATCTCGAATGATACATTTCTTATCATACGACTGGCGAGCAATGTTGTTGTAGAGTTCAAACTCATTAAAAAATAAACTCTCCACGAGCAGTTTTAGCACATAGTTCAAGCTCATTAAAAAATAAACATAAGTCATGAGCAAATGTTTCCTTAGCGTTTAAGCTTGTTAAAAAATGAACCGGTAAATAACCATTGTGAATGCCTTATCACCAACTTTTGAGCCTTGGTCGTGTTCTTGCCATCACCTCCACTCTGTTTTTAGCCAATCATTCACCCCCATATGATTTTTACCCCTTCAAGGAACATCTGCAAATAGTGATTCTGTTAGCCATCCTTGTGACACTACTGTGATTGGAAAATTCCAAATCTTACCTGGAATCAGCTACTACCCGAAACCACCACTTGTTCCTCGAAAATGAGTCTTCTTTAAGATCTTTTCACCTGACCTCATAAAATATGAAAAGATGGCTAGCATTGGACCTCCTCTAGATTTTAACCTTTTTGGACCTGAGGATTATTACACAAAACATCGACCGCTTGTCTGTTCGGCCGTTAAAACTATATAAAATTCATCCCTTTTGTATTATTTTACGTTTTTTCGGACTTAAGGGATTAACAAACGAAAAATAATCTTTGGAGTCTTCTTTCCGTTTCTTTCAGACTCTCTAAAATTGAAAGAGACCGAGTTATCTTTGTCGTTAAACTCGTTAAAACCTAATAGCAACAAACTCATCCAAATGGATGAGAACGAGTTTCACTGTCGCTTGGCTCGCTAAAATATAGCGACAGGTTTACTCGAAGGGCAGATTATAAAACAAGCATATGTTATCCTCCTCAAGCTTGACAAAAATAAAGAGGTACAGGTCAGCAATGACTGGGGAAAATTGGGAAGAAAACTTGAAGAAACTTTATTGGTATCAAGTCACTCTTGAACATGACACTTTCCTTTTGCATCCATGCCGGGTTGGGTTGTTCTGTTCACTGGTCATCACCATTGGTCCGTCACACCATCCATCTTTGGGGTTAACGCTATCAATCCATCGTCAGTGTCGCCGATATTTTCAAGAGAAGTCATTCAGAAAATTCACCTGTGTCTCCCCACTGCAATACATTCATGCTTCATTCCTTCATGCCGCCACCCTGAACCCTATATCGTCAGTTTGTTTTCACCTCCAAAATCATTTGCTTCATTCCATGTCGTTGATGTGGCATTCATTAAGGCCCTCCTGCGACAGGTCGCTTCTTGTCGACATCAACTCATTATCCAAGAAGTTGACTTAGGAACAACCCTTTCAGTACTTTGAAGCTTGCATGCCTCAATGGCAAGTTTCTCACTTTCGGCGACAGGTTTACATCAATGGCCTTCGACCGAGAGATTTTAAGTGGTGTTTGACGCCAAGTCCCTTTTCAGACCATGGGAATTGTACTGTAGTACCTTGAGGGTCATTGTCATTATGGGTGATTCCTCTCACGCCTGTTAATAGCTTACATCATTGCCTGGTAATCAGGCGATGTCTTTCCATGTTCGACTCCAGAACAATTCTCACATGGATCGACTTGTACTCCGAGTGAATATTGAATGAGTTTTGAAGACCCCGGATCTAGTTTCATCCATCCGAGCTGCAATATATTCGGGAATATAAAAACATCCATTGCACATCATTACCGAACAAATTATCATCCAAATCAAAGGATGATGTGTCCATATCATCAGTCTGTCACATAGATAATTGTCTATCCTATGTACATGAAAATGAATTTATAAAGTTGAGCATGGGAATTCCCGCCTCAGCTAGATCATGAAAATGTTGTCAAAATAATCTATTGTATTATATCTTATTAAAGGTCGCCTCCCAGCTCGGAAAAACTTCAGATCCTTATAGTAAAGCATTTCACCCGACATCAAAAAGATTAACGACCTCATGCTTTAGGGGGCAACTGTTATAGACATTTTTGGGCACTTCAACCCCAATCATAAATTTCCATAAACTGAGGGCTCCTAATTCCCTAAAAGTGTTGCTTCACTACCTAAAGGAACAAGGTCAACCGATTACATCATCTCCCAGAAGCTCTCCATTGAAAACTCCTCATAAATGGTCAAAACTGGACCATACTGAAAGCTCAATGCAGTGGGTACGATGCATATCACCTTCCCAGTGTACAAGGTGCGATGCATACTAGTTTTCTCCTCTGTAGGGTGCGATGGTCGGGAATGGACAAATGGCAAGGACAAAAATGCGAGGTGGAAGATCATGGAATCTTCCAGAAGCTTCCCCTCTGACACTTGCCTCTCCATTTTCGA
>APFE031446453.1:2834-89814 GCA_000404065.3 Pinus taeda | reverse complement strand
ATGGAATCTTCCAGAAGCTTCCCCTCTAACACTTGCCTCTCTGTTTTCGACCAGGGATGAGTAAGAGATCATCATTCTCCAAGTGGAAGCAAGAACTATCAGAGAGAGGACACTGATCAAGACCCCAGAAGATGACTCACCTCCCTATAATCATCTATATATGGATCCCTCATCACAGAGATCTAGAGGCTGGAATTTTGTATCTTATAGAGAAGTGTTGTTGGTTTTTTGGTGTACATTCACAGTGTTGGGTGATCTAGATTTACTTGAGGTAAAAAAGGACTTCCTAGCTGGAGGATGATGCTGGGTCAGAGCACATGCTTGTAATCCTCTTGCTACTTTTCATCTTAATAAAGCTATTCTTGCTTCCTTCCATATTCTCGTGTACTTGTTTATATATGCATGTATATGGTTAATACACATCTGATCCTGTATTATTTATGAATTTAGATCCTTGTTTCTTGGATAGTAGTATGTTGTTGTGATTCCATAGGTTCTTTTGAAGCTAGGTAGACAAAGAAGAAGCGGCGAAGCTTTATCAATAAGGAGAGGAAATCAAGCGCAAGACTCAGGTTGATCTTCTCAGTTCTCCTCTCATCTATTTTCATAAAAGGAAACAATATTAGGCTTTGATTGTTTTTTTCTAAGATATCCACCCATCTTAGTGGGAATAGCAGCATCCGAGTGGACACTATTCCTGGATAACACATACATACACCATTGACATCCACTAGCCCCAATAGTGGAACATTATAGTCAACACCGCCCACTCCTCCAAATAAGTGTACTCGCTCTACATTGTGGAGAAGCCAAGGCTCATCACAATACTCCCAAGCCTTCTCTAGGCCTAAGCCTAGCCAAAATATTGGCTCCCAAAATACCTTTCTATGAGTTATGAGGTTCTATTTATAACAAAGTGTGGGGTGACCATTGACATTCCCCTTTGTGACTCTTTGACTACCCTCATGACTCTTCAACTTCCTTTACAAATAACTCATTACATTTCATAGTGACTATTCAAATTCCACTAATGACACTTGGAATTTCACTCAAAACATATTTACAAATAATATACATTTTCCACATGTACCCATGTGATACAAAATAGGCTAGAGACAACCTGACAAGACAAAACACTATTATTTTGAAGTTTGGGGAAATCCCAACTCCGAAACCTCCACTTGGTGCTCCTCAGTCACATGCTCATGTGAAGCTTGGTACTGTGTGATGATGTCCCCAAACTGCTTGATGGTGTCTTCCTGATAGTAGACTCTTGCCTCCATAGAATCTGGGTATATGGTATTGAAAACTGTATCTGACTCATCCTAAAGCATGTGTAACATGGTGTTAACCATGATGGGACCACCAACGAAATTTTTCATGTTATGTGTGCTTAGCTCCAAGTCATCCCTAGTGGCCTCTCGCCTTAGTTGCTCCATGTACTCATCAATCTCTAGTTAGACCTAGTTCTTGTGTTTAGGTTTGCTAAGGGAACTGATTGATGGGATCCTATGCGTTCTCACCATGACATCCAAGCTCTTGTACAATGATGCATATGAATCCTATATGTTGCTAATGAAAGGGGTGAGCTTATCATAGTTCTTTATCAACCTCTGAAACTTTTCTTTCTCTATATCTGCCTATGGCTTCATCATCTTTAGAAAGTGAAGCGGGGCCCCTTTGTACCACGACCCTTATTATGGGTGATGACAGCATGTATGTTCCTAAGAGTTTTAATAAACTCCTTGCTCCACTCCTACAAGGCATGCACATAGAAAACTGCTTTGTGCGCGGTGACAAATTCATCATAGAATTTTCTCATAGTGGTCTTAAGTGAGTATCACTTTCCTCATCTCTGCCATTTCGGAAACTGCGCTCTACTCTCAAGATATTTTTGAATCTTGCCTAGTTTCCTGTAAGCTCTTTGTCAGTTGTTCATTCTCAACCAACAAGTACTTGAAATTGGAGCTTATCACTCTGGCATAGCCAAGGCAGCTTCAGAAAGGGTGGTTGGATGCTTCCTGGGGTCTGGCAGTATCAGCCTTTACTTGATGAATGCATGTGAGGAGTGATCATCCAGAAAGTGGTTACTTTGCACATGTACAATCTTCTTCTGAAACTCATCAAATGACTCATTGTACACATCCATGACTAAATCATCATAAAGGAGGACATCATCCCCTTGTTTGCTTGCAACTGGTTCTGACATTGGAGGTGGTGGAGACGGAGAGGTGGCCTTGGGTTCTCTCAATATGAGGTCGGTGTCTTCATTCCGTGGCTCTTGCTCTAACTCCATGTCTGTTTCCTCAATCAGCTACTCAATCTATTGAGCCATTTCCCTATTCTCCATCTATTCACTATCTACCTAAGCTATTTATTGTTCTGACTCCTCAACCTGTATTGACATTCTTTGGTCTGTCATTGCACCTTGTCTTTCTTCCTCCTCCTTTTTCTACTTTTATTCTCTTTCTCTTCTTCTCATCTCTTCTTCCTCCTTCAACTTCTTCTTTGCCTCATGCAACTTCAGTTCTCCTACCTACAAGCTCTACTTTTTCTCTTCCTCCACTCTGCTATCGGTTTCCTATGCTTCTTTTGCTCCCACTGCCAAATATGCATGCATGAAGATTGAATACATTTTTACTTTGCAGCTTTGTTCTCCCTGTATTATGTCAAAAACTTCCTCTTTCCATGATCTTGTACTAGATTCTTTCCTTCTGCTACTGCTATTGGACTTGCTACCAAGTTAGTGTTGGCTCGTTTTCTATGGAACTGAGTGTCTACATATATTAGCAATTTAATAGGAACTTTCTCAGCTAATTCCCCAATATTGCTTCTAGTGTTCTTTCTTGAAGAAACTCTATTTAGTGCCATGGTACAATTAATGCTGGAGAGAAGTGCTTCATGAGTGTGAAACTTGTGGGACAAAAATGACACTCATGGAAAGAAAACATCATCCCTTACAAATATAAATTCACAACATGATCAAGTAGTGCATCTAATGAGATGGATTGCACAATTTTGACCAACAGGGGTGACTGACTAACTATCGGAATTACTTCTGTACAATGTGTAGTTCAGTCTGGGGCAGAGCCTGAGAGATACTGTGCATTTTGCAATATCAATGACCAAGTTGGGAGACTAACTCCTGGAAATTCAAAATGTATAGTTGGATTCAATCCAAGACAACCTCTACACAATTCTAGAATCCAAGGCAAAGGCCTTCAGCTACTAGAGTCTGCAATGTATGTAAGTGAATGTGAGATCCAGGCAAGGGGAACCTAGATCTGCCTAAAGGGAGTTTGATGTTGAGTGCATATCTAATTGATTTATGATGCATGCTATTAAAACAAATGCAGGGATCAATCAAATAGAAGGAGAACAAAGCATGTGGAGAGAGTTTCCACAACGACGACCATCAATGCAAAAAAAAAGGTAATGCATTCGACACTCAAGAAAGGTAATGAAAAACTTGAAACAACACAACTACAACCTAAAACAAGTTAAAACTGCATTGATCGCTCAAAAAAATTAGTGAAACATCACTCTAACAAGCTAAACATGCAAAAGCGATAGAAAATGTTGTAAAAGACGATAAAAGAAAAACTCACCCAAAAAAGTGTAAACAATGCTCGGAAGGTTCCTTGATCTCCTCAAGCATGCTAGATCTTGATCATTGAGTATATAAATGAGCTCTAGAGGCATTTATTACATCTAATTGAGAAAATTTGGAATTTATGACACACATGCCTTAGATCAAGGACAAAAGCGACACCTTGTGGAAACTTCTAAAGATAGCATTGTGCCATCTTCAAAAAACTAATAATAGATCCCTACTTCCTAGGGATTCTTTTTTTATTTTTTGAGAACAACTTCCATGCACTGCATGGAGAGAGTGCACAGTTTTGGGAAGGACTATGCAACCCTCTAGCTTATGCATTGAGCTAATTCTGAATAGAAAGACTTATACGCAATTTTGAAGCTGAGTGACTCTGGGTTGTCTCTCATGGTCTACACAGTTTCCCAACTAAAGGTTGGTTGTCAATTTGCTCTACACAATTCTAGATTTGAAGGCTCACTACTGGCTTGGAATGCATAATTCCCGAGAGCAAGGTTGGTTTCCCTTAAGGATTGCGCAGTTCACTAAGGCAAGCCTAGAACTGAGTCGAAACCAAGTCAAGTGATTGGCTTGTGGGTTAGATAGTAAAGAAAGAAATAAAACACAAGACTTAAGAAGAAGATAAATCTCAATCAAAGCACAAGTAGCTAGGTCAATGTAGGATGAGCTGCTATGATTTTAGGAGGGAGGCTCCAAAATGAAGCATAGGCAAACTTTTGGAGGGTGATTGTAGCAACTACAACATTGGCAACACACTGGTAGAACTCCAGCTCTCTATATGGACCTTCCAGAAGTAGTTCTAACTCTTCCATAAGTATTGTTTGATTCTTTGATTATCATGGCTTCTTCACTAGCTTGAGTTAAATATGTAGTCCCTACCATTCTCTTTTATCAGTAGCACACACACCAAGCCAAGTCAACTAATTTTTTTTCAATTGGCAATGAGGGGTATATTGATGCACAAGTAATATAGACTTCCATAGTTTTAGTTTCATCTCTGGTGTTGCTTCACTTCCAGCAGGCCTGGATAGTACCCCGACGAAGTCACTATGGGAACACAAACATTGCTCTGCTACCAGCAAGCCTGGATAGTACCCCGACAGAGTTACTTGCTTCACCTCCCTGAGAAGGAAGCCTTTCTCTTCTTTCACATTTATTTTATTTTTTTCATTTTCATTTTTCAAAGAACTGTGCATAGGCACTTATTTATTTCATGAGGCTGAAGAGGGATCCAAACTTATTGAGAGTAGAATAGGTTTTCCCTTTAGAGAAGGATGTTTATATATACCTCTAACATAATTTTTAAGGTTTCCCCCCTCAACTTACTATACTTGACTGAGTTGACAAGGGTTAACCGAAAATGGAAAACCGATTAGAGTAGGTGGTACTAGTTAAAAGTGCAAGTGTTGTGATTTCACCAAGTCTCACTCTGAAAGGAACATATTTTCCATCAGGGTACCATTTACTAGAAGAAATGTAAGATCTCCATAAAGAGAGGGAATAGAAAGATAACCAAATGTTCATAGTTGTACAAGTCCTCTTGTATTTCACCCTGCTTATCTCAAGAATCCAAACACAGTTTCATGTGGAAACTAATCCTAAGGGTGCTTAAACAAACAAACAAGCAAAGGAAAGAAGTAAAACAAAGAAAAACAAGTAAGCAGAAGAAAATAGTAAAGAAAACACTACTCCTACTCCTAAGTTAAGAAGACATGGGTAAACTCACGTGAAGTGATATTTTCAATGCAGCCATTAGGGCATTGGTTGACCCATTTGAGTGATGGTGTGACTCACAAGAAAGATATTCAAACCAATCAATAAACAAAAAAGATAAATAAATGAGAACCAACACATTCGAAGTTTGAATGCATCCACAGAGAAGAAAAGATTAAAATCACATGAAAGGAACTCTGCAGAAGTATCACGGTGTTGTATCACACTGCACACAGATGACAAGCATGTACACATTTTTGACCTTGACAAATGAGAAGACATGCAGAAAGAAGAAAAATTTTGTTTCACAATAGTGCTTGCTACGTATGACTCCTCCAATGCATGAGTGATACGATCGTGTGATTGGTGGAGGATGTGAAAATTGTAGATCAAATTGATTTTCAATGTGAATAAGAGAGTGATGAGGATCATGCAGTGATTCAATAGATTTCTGATTGGAAGTGGAAATTTCCTCAAGGCTATGAGAACCTAACATAGCCATCAGCTCGAGCTAAATTGCCTCAACATCTTGAGGGGTTTCCACTTCATCATAAGATGGATCATCGAAGATCGGTGGCTTAGAAAGATCAATGGTAACTGAATCAGAATTGTGATCAAATGAATGAGAAAAAATATCACGACAGCCACGTTCTGAAAACTTGAGATGTGCATTGACATCCTCATGGTCTGACAAATCATACTAAGGGGTTGTTGAGAAATAAAAAATTTCACCCTCTAAATTTCCAGAAAAAAGAAAGATGAGAGATCAAGTGGATTCAGAAAGAAATATTTTTCCTCTCTGCAATCAAATGATGGATTGACATGCTATGTGTCTTATGAATGATTTGACATAGAGACATCCAGGGATGAATTTCCACAAGAAAAATAAGAAATGGAAGAATCTCGGTAGAGAGGATGAGGTGCAAACAGAAGGAGGTCATCCTTCACCGCAACTTCTTCTTCATATTCCCACACTTAATCATAAAAAATGATAGCGTAGGTTGTCTTCTCAACACCAACTTTATCAACAACTTGATTCTCGTGAACATCACATGTGGAATCCAGAATGGATGAACATAGCACATCAAAATCTGGAGGATCAAAGGAACTAGAGGACGAAAGTAAATAAAAACAAAAAACCAAATGGAATAGGAATCATCAAATTCTTTATTAATGTCGAGAAAAAACAATAATGACCATCCAATAAACACAATAAAGTATATGGTTGATGAACCCCTTGGTATCTCTTAGAGAAGTTTCCTCTTCTTCTCCCTTCATAAGAAGTTTCTTTTTCAAGAAGATTTGGATTCTCACTAATAGTGGAGATCCAAATTTTCCAAACAAATTTAGCTAGCATAACTTTTCCCTGAATTTCTCTATTAAATGGCTCCCATTTTTTGGCATTTATCATTCAAAGCTCATGGTTGTCCCAATATTGATCTAACATTAAGGAGATTCTATATTTAAGTGAGCTTCTAAAATTGGTGGGAGATAAGAGGAGTCCTTTGGGGGCTCCATAACTCCTCTTTAATTTTGTAGAAGCTTGAGGTTGGGGTGCTTGACCTTGTGTACTTATACTTGATATATATAATTAAAGCTTCTTTCCCTATGGGTCCTTGAAATGTTTCTATAGATCCACGCGACTATTGAAGAAATTGTTGCACAGATCCACACAAAATTGGAATAATGAATTTGCACAGTTCTAATTAAAGATAATTACTATAATTTAATCAACTAAATTTGTGAATATTATTAATATATTTTTAGGAAAATTTTATTTCTTTAATTTTTCGACATTTTCCAGCCATCATCAGTATATTTTCACGAGAAATTTTTAGGTGAAAACAACCATAAATGCAATTTTCACATAAATCAAGATCGATAGTGAAATTAAACATACCTTCAACCATACCATTACTATTTAGTTCTTGAAGGCCCTTCTCTCTAATATTCCCTAGTCATTCATGCCATAACATCATATTTTCTCTAGAGGTAATAGTGGTTTTACTTCAGCTCCACCGTCAAGAACAATGTAATTGCCACACCCATCACTAATAATGCTTTCCAATAAATTATATATATTTCCAAGAAAAACTCCCCTTAGTAATAATATTTCTCTAGAAAACATCCTATAGCTTTCCATTTAAAACATATTAGTTACACCTGCCTCACTCATCTTGCTTATAGATATCAAGTTTCTAGACATCCCTAGAATGTGGAACACCAAGGAGTATTCTAAAACTTACATCCTTGAGCATCAATTTGAATTTTCCTAATCTCATGATCTTGGCTATCAATTCATATCTAAGGAAAATTAAATCTCCATCATACCTTTCATATTTAGAAAAAAAAATCCCATGGGGAATCATATGAAAGGAGGAACTAGAATTGAATAATCCTATATCATGATATGAATGTGTGCTTAGATAATCTATGTACATGTGCCATCCTTTCTCTAATGAGGTCATCTCTTCTTTGGAGGGACCAACATTAGATCCCTTCCCTCTCTCAATGCTTTTGGATCTACATTTCTTTTCTAAATTCCCTTCTTTTCCACATTTAGAGCAGCTCTTTACAAACTTCCCTAGATATTTAGATCTCCCAATTGAGGAATTATTATTATTCCTATCCTATGAGCATCCTCTAACAAATAATGAATATATGTTCTAAATTTCCATTATTTATGCCTGATGTCGTTTTACAATAGGGATGAGACCACATCATCAAAAAATAAAGTAGTTACATGATCACCTATGACTACAACCAAACTATCGAATGCATTTGGGAAAGAGCATAATAAATTGACAAACTTAACGTCATTGAATATTTTAGTATCAATAGAGAATGATTGAATTACTATATTATTTAAGGAATTCAAATGCTACATCACTTGGTCTCCATTATTCATGCTTTTGTTGTATGGCTTATTCCAAAGGAAAAGCTTGTTTATCACAGATTTAGACTAGTACTAATTTCCTAACTTGTTCCATAATGCCTTAATTATAGCTTTTATTGAAAAATTAAGTAATATTGAATCTAAGAGACACAACTATATTGTGTTATTTACCTTCCAATCCAACTTTTTCTAGTGTTACTAGAACATTCTTACATGTGAACTACCTAGATCCATAGTGACACATTGATCTCTATCTACCAAACTTCCATAATGAGCCCACTTAGAGCAAAAATTTTCCCATTAAATTTCTCAATCCCTATTTTTGAAATATTCACCATTCTTTTCCAACTAAATAGTCACCATCATAGAACTCCCACAATAACAGGGATTATGACAAACCCAAGACAGGAAAAACCTTAGCCACAAATGCATATTCCTAAAGCCAATAACCACTTTGATATTGAATGTAAGTTTTAAACCTTTTACAGTGATTTAATGCACATAAATATTCTTACTAAACAAAAAATTAAAACAATGACAATCACATATTACAGAAATATTTACCATGGAAACCCAATCTAGGAAAACCATCAAACTCTTTAAAGCCATACCGCTATGTTTTATCATCAATCAACTTCATTGTTTACAATATAATGCATATTATATCCTTGCTTCCAAAACCCCTAATCTAGTCACCTATATTATATTACAACCTTCATTCCTTAACCAAAATTTGAAAACCATGGTTTGAACCACTAAGTGAGACAAAACCACCAAAAGGAAAAACAATGTGCCAAAAACTATCGAAAATGAATGCAAAAAGCCACCATTTTTTTTTCCTAAAGCTCTAGCCCCCTATGATCCCACTTTCTTTTCCCAACATATATGAATCACACATGGGAATATTCATGCAAAGAATACAACACATACACAATGCCTAAGCTTGAAACTAATGCGGTTTTCATTATAAACCTACATCGAACCCACATTAAAGTTAAAAAATTACACACCAACTAAAATTCATCACTAAAGAGGTTACAAAGACCCATAAAATCAAGAAATGCGTACTTATAAATGTATAATGCAATAGTTCACCCTCCCCAAGTAGAATTTGGATTAAGAATCGTGTCCAAAGATCTTATCTGTAACATCCCTAGTGAAAATTTCATGTAATAAAAGTTAATAAAGGAAAAATAAGACCATGAGTAAGGGACATGTATTCCAAGCTCAATGTTGGACACAGATATCCTAGTGGGCATCACTGGATGTGTGTTTTGGCTAAGGAAAATTGGAAAAGGCTAAGGAAAAGGCATTAAAAGGAAAAAAGGAATTTTTGGCACATTTATTTATGAAAATAAATTAAATTAGGAGAAAGTAAGGTGAAATGTCACAGGTTGTATGTGAGGAGGAAATTGAAGGAAAATAATGGAAACTGAAGAAATTAGAGGCATCATTAATAAAAAGGCTTCTAAGGATCAGTTGGCAAACTCTTGGCTCAAGCTTGGTTAAAGTAAACTATTGGTCAGTTTAGTTTGGAGCTCTCTCATTATTCTCTCTCTCTATCTCACTCTTAGTCACTTAGAGTTTTCTTGGAGCACTCTAGTTTTGGATCAAGGAAGGAAAACTAAGAAAAGGGAAAGGAATGAAATAAAGGACCAAGGAAGCAAAAGCAGGATCAACTAGCCTCAATAGGAATACTTGCAGGTAACCTTTTTTATGTGTGATTTCCTAGCTGGTTTCTTACATCCATGGCTTTGCATGTTGGTGTATGGTTATCTTTCTGATGGTGCCATGGTTTGCCTGGTTATGACAGTGATTTTCATCCTAGCCTTTCCTTTTTCCAGATGCCATGGTGTTGGGATGCTTATTTTGCTTTTTTAGCTTTGGTTTGCTAAATGGATTTTGGAATCCGGGGTGGAGGTGGTCTTAAGTTTCATTCCCAAAGGCCTAGGAATCCCTTGATAGGTTTTGGCATGATACACAGAAAATATTAAGGGAGGAGTCTCAGTTTGGGGCCTAATGATCCATGATTGGATTGCAGTAAAGCCTAAGAGATTGGTCTCGGTTTAGGGCCTAGTGACTCGGGATTGAATTGCGGTAAATCCTGAGAGACAAGGAGATGGAAAATTCCACAAGGGTAGTGATGGATTTTGGATGGCATTCCAAGTTTTCTTCGGTTGTAATCAAAGCACCAGTTTTGGTGTAGTCATAGTTTGATGAGGGTGGAGGTAGTTTAAGCTTTTTATTCCCTTGGTTGTTTTGGATTGGTTTCCTATGAGATGCCACATTCAAGCTTGGAATATGGCACAGGGGTGACGAGCTAAAAGAAACATTTGGTTCAGCCATGTCTTCGGTCGTGTGGTACATGAAAGTCCGAAACCTGGTCAGATTTTCCTATGATTAATAAAAGGTAAGTCCTCTTACTTTTTCACTTGTTTATATGTGGATTTAATGGTTGTCATATCTCTTATATTTATATGGTTTTATGTTGGTTGTAAGCATGGTTAGATGATTGGTTCATGTTATGGTTATTTAATGTATTTACTTGTAATTTTTAAAATGATGGATGCAAGACCTAATTGAGGTTATAAGAGTTCAATGGAGAAGGTGGTGATCCTTCTGGTTATGTTTCATAAGTTCTTTTAGTAATTCATGCTTTGTCTTGTATCTTAGACCTGTAGGCTGCATTGATGCCAAGTGTTTGATTGAATCTCAGTCTTAGTTGGGGATACTCAAGCCTAATCTTGGTTTTGTTTTATTAGTATTGGCATCATGTCTTTGATGGATTCTAGATGTTGTAACAAGTTTTGGGCAGAGGTCAAGATTCTAGGCTAGAAAAGTGGCTCAAATTCTAAGGACGGTAGCATAGGTCTGCTGAGAAGAGTCCATGGACACTGGCTCATAAACATGTGAGAGTGAATTTCGGTATAGAATGAGAGAGACCAGGGGTTAAATGGATTAAAACATTAGTGGGATCCAGAGGTAGGATGTATGAGTGGCTGACATGTCTCCTGAGGGCATTGTTGCTGATGTGGATGGGTTTCTTAATGTGTTCTGTTGATTCCATTTACTTAAGGTCACCAAGGAGGTTGAATCCCTTATAGTGGCCTCTCTCATCACATGTTTATCTCGGTTTCTTGTGTAGACTTTGGAGGAGGGGGTGCTATAGATTGGTATCATAGTGTGGTTGCGTTGCCCTTGGGTGAAGGTGCTTGTTCATGCATGCATGTCAGTTGCATGCGTGTCTCTTACATTTGCATTCCATGTGCTTGTTGCATTCAATCATGTTGTTCATGGTTGTAGTAAGGGTATCATGAGGTGCTTGATGTTGATTTTATGGAATGTATCGTCAAGAGTATATGACAAGTTACATGATTATATGTAGCTTGATTATATCCTTGTATGGTGGGTTGCATTCTAGTTTGTTCGATTACATGTATCAGTCTTGTAGGTTGGTTACAAGAATTGATCGCTCATGCTTGACTACATGTGTTCATGCTTATGTGTAGTTGATTAAGCATTGCTTATGCATGTTGATGGTTGCATGTGGCAATGTCTACAATGGAGTAATGGTTGTTGTCATGCATGAGGTCATGGTTTGTGTAGTTGATATGGTCATGCATTGATGACTAGACTCTAACTAGAATGATGTGTATATGGTTGATACTCATGTGTTGTATGTAGTTTTCATGCATGTATGGTCTTGGTTATATTTAAGCATGAATAGTAGGTCAAACATTCCTTGTGAAGTCATGGTATGAAATTTAGGTCTTCAGGGTGATATATTATGATGCTAATGTGTTGGTTAAGATAGAGTAGGAGATGTAGATCATCATAATGAGGTTGCAGCATTAGACTTTGGGGTAAGAGAAGATTGCCATACATGTATTTTATGTTGACATGCATGTATGTAAGTTACAAATTTTTATATGCATTAGGCTTATATACATTAGGTTTATGTCCATGTCTTTTGATGTTATGGTTACATTCATGATGTATGTTAGTTGATTAGTGTAGTTATATGCACATGTGTCAAATAGTCAAGAATGATAGTAACCTGTAGTTGTATGTATTGCTATTTTTGTTCTATATTAGATAACCTAATGATTATGTTGAATGTTATTGATGAAGTATATTATAGGTTAACTTGTTGTTGTTAAATGATAATTATCTTGATGATTAGGGTTATAGCATTTATACCTTGATGTTATATGTATCACACTAAGTGGGATTTGCCTATGAATATGATTAGGCTTATCAAAATTTAGGTATGAGTCGACTTATTGTGTTGCATTTTGTTGTACTAATCTAGAATAATCGTGCATATGTGATTGCTATGCATAAATGGTAATTGTGTATGATTTATGATGTAAACATGTCAGATAGTGACTATTTTAGGTATCATGGTATTTTTTATGTTTTATTTAATATATCATGAAATTATATCATGCTAACTAGATTGATTATGCAAAAACGATTTCCTCCCCTGAGATACATTAATGTATGAACTTGTTTATGTCATCTATCTTGTGCTTGACTGTTTGATGATGACCTCTATTTGGTTTTTGATTGTTTGGTGTCTAGTTCATTTATTTAGCATGGTATGTTTTCAAGTTGGTTGAATGTTTGATGAATTCCTTAATATGTGTATGTGTTCAAATGATTTTGTTTTAGATGATTGTACTAATACATATGTGTTGAGACAGTTGACATGTACTTGAATGTAGTTGACAGTTGTAGCATTATGTCTAATGACTATGAGTTGACTATGGATTATGACATGATTGTTTGTAAAGGTTGATTTCAAATTGATAGATTTGATTGTTTTGATATTTGGAACATATGGTTGACATGTGTGAGCAGTTATAGGGAACATGCTAGGTATTAGCGTGACAAGGTAACACTTGATGTGTTTATATAACTAACAGTTGGGTGATGTGACAGTACACAGTAAGCCTTGATTCCAACAAATTAAAAAGGTAAAAGGAAGGAATTGAGAAAGAAATTCCTTTGACTATGTTTGGAAACCCTAATTCCAAATGAATGAGTGCTTTGCATAAACGAGGTATTATTAACCTTTGATTTTGTTTGACATTATGTGGATATGTGCTAGATTCATGAACATGTGCTTGATGGGTATGTTAGATAGTCTCTAGTTACAGGTCAATCTTTCAAAGGAATTGGAGTCCCTTGAGAGATGGCATGGATATGTTCGGTTTCAAGGCAATGTGCATGGCATATAAAGATAAGGTAATTAGTGTATTGGTATGTTTATTTATGCATTAACAGTTATGTTTTTGTGGCAGTATGATGTAGGGGATTGCAT
Source organism: Pinus taeda (assembly GCA_000404065.3). Classification (NCBI taxonomy): domain Eukaryota; kingdom Viridiplantae; phylum Streptophyta; class Pinopsida; order Pinales; family Pinaceae; genus Pinus; species Pinus taeda. The sequence continues at coordinate 76,263 of APFE031446453.1, read as the reverse complement.
GGGAAAAGAGGTTGCCAAGAAATCTGCAACAGCGCTTAGGTTGAGATTTCCTTAGGAACCATGGGCATTGAGTCATCGTGTTTGTGGTTAGTCTTATGCTTCTGGTATTTTGTGAATTTTGCGCTTTTTGCAAGTGTCTGGTGCATAGCTATGCCACTTTATTGCGATGTCATGTTGTTATTCGTTTTCATGGTTTTCTTCTTGGTTGTTTCTTGGTATTGCCTTTTATGTTTTGAGTCTTGGGATTTTTTTGGGAAAGAGGATAGTTAATGGAGCTCAGGGAGAGCTACGTGGTACCCAACAGGTAATATGAGACTCAGATGAAGCTTTGTGCATGAGTAAGCACAGTAGAAGGTAAGACTATGACAGTCAGTTGGACTAGTTGGTCCATAGTGGTAAACGGGCAGTGGCAGTGCAAACATGTGAAAGGTAACTAGAAAAGGTGAAGTAAATGGATCTGAGGTATGTGATGCCTTGGCTATGTTGGGAACTATTTTTCTCGATGTAATGCATGTTGTGCATAGATAAGGAAGTTATCTTAACCTAGACCTTACATTATCTAGTAATAATGTTATGATCATTATTATGTTGATGTTTATATAGGTATACATGTATATATGAATTCCGTTGTCTAACAGGGTGACAATTGTTTTATGCTAATGATTATATATGTATGTCTCTATGTATCTATGTCATTGTCTGACGGGGTTGTCAGGGATCTTTAATGTGGAGGAATGATTTCTTATGCAAGTGAATGGCATTAAGAGATTCCTGGTTCATGTGGAATCAAGTGGGAAGCGTAGCCTGAAAAATATACAAGGTTATCATCATATGGTTATGAGTTGATATTGTGTGATTATATTAAATCTATGTTATGGACAGGTTATACCGAGGGATACAATAGCATAATGAAAGTAGTGTGGTATGTGACATGCTGGGACAAGCATGGATACGACAATGGAAGCAAGGTTACCTGCAAGAGACAATGTGGTTTTGGATGTGTTGTATTATTGTGGTGCACGTGATTTTATGTGCATGTAGATGTTGGCTATGCGGTGCTATGTACATATTGTACTGTGCTCATGATGTATATGTGGCATTGTGTGCATATCGTGCCCTCTTCATGCTATATATGCAGTGTTGTGTATAGATAATGATATGTACATTTTGGATATGTGGCGTTATGTACATGTGGTGTTGCATTCATGTTGTACATGTGGCTCTATATACATATGGTGTTCTGCGCATGATTTTACAAGTGGTGTTGTGTGCATGTGGTGTTCTGCGAATGATTTTACAAGTGGTGTTGTGTGCAGGTGGTGTTGTGTACATGTTGTGCATGTAGCATTGTGTACATGTGGTGTCACTTACATGTCATGTGTGTGGTAATGTGTAAATGTGGTATTGTATACACGATGTACAGTGGTGCAATATTCATATGTCGTTATGTACACATTATGCAGGTGGTGCCATTTACATGTGATGTTGTGCACACATTATGCGGGTGGTGATTTGTACATATGGTACTGGTGTATGTGTGGTATTGTGCGCATGTCATACATGTTGTGTTGAAGGTTTGTGGTACTAGGTGCATGTATTGCATGGTGTTGTATGCCATGTGTAGTTGTATGTGTGTGAAGCACACTGTGTATGTGCACATGGCTGAGAATAAGGCACTGGGTGTTTTTCAAGTGTGGCAATTGATTCAGAGTGTGTATGGAATAAAGACAAAGGTAAAAGCTAAGGATTGATTAAAAGATAAGTATCAATATTTTATTCCAGTTCTATTATGCATTTTATTTATGATTTTGACCTATAATGATTACATGTGATCTATGATTCTCTTTTGAGATGGCTACATGTGATTTATGATGTTGATCTATGATGGTTGTGTTTTGAGCTAATCTGATGTGATATGTTTATACATGATGATTTGGTCAAAGATGTTATTTTGACTTGTTGTGACAAGAAGTAAACAAGATTGCAGGTATAATTTATTGATGAGCTACAAATGTGGTATGATTTGAGGTTATTTCAATTTGATTTGAATCTAATGGAAATTATATGCTTGGAATGCATGAACATTCCTGGTTGGGTGTTTGAAATCGAATGCAATAATTGGTGGAAGAAGAAAAATAAATTGGAACATGCAATAGTATGCTGGTAGAGTACTTCAAGAGCAAGACCATTGTGGGACACTGGTACCCAATAGTGTCCAATGATTGCCATGAGCTTGTTATGATTGGTATGATGGTTGAGGTAGGTATTTCCTTGGCTATTTGATCTTAAAATTAGAGGAAGCCTTATCAAGGGATGGATCACCCGAGATAGGGGATGTCGGGGAACTTGGAAGGTGAGTGACTGCATGGAAGGGGGTGACCGGATTCCCTAAGGGACTATGTAGCAGAGAAGGGAAGGTCACAGATATATTGGTTTTGGTCATTAGCATTACTAGATGGAATCAGATGCACATTGGGAGTGTGCCCTGGAAAAATGAGTTGAGAACTATTCGTTGAGTGGACAAGTGGCACAAGATTATATCACTAGACATTGGATGCAACTTTGACTGTGACAGTGGATTCTAGAATTCCTAGGAAGGAGATGAATCCTGGTATTACTTTGAGGGCAGGGGTGTGATCCTATGGATTCCCTTGTTCATTGATACTGGTATCGTATCCTTTTACTTGCTAGTTTAGAAAATGTGCAGATGTGTATATGTGATCATTGTAAATACTGTAATGAGTTGTGTTATAAAGCTCCAGTATGCGGTATGTTGTCATCTTGTCATGATGTTTTATTTTTGAGCAGGACATTCATTATAAGTACTGTAAGGAGATAAGTTATAAAGATCAATGGGTAGCATGTTTTCTTTTCAGCAGTCTTGTTGAGGTCTTGGTGTGGTTTAACACTGAGAACAATGTTCCCCAAAGCAGAGGGTTTTGTAACAACACTGGTGAAAAGTTCATGTAATAAAATTTAAGAAAGGAAAAATAAGACCACGAGTAAGGGACACAAATTCCAAGCTAAATGTTGGACAAAGATAGCCTAGTGGGCATCACTAGATGTGTGTTTTGGCTAAGGAAAATTAGAAAAATCTAAGGCAAAGGCATTAAAAGGAAAAGAGGCATTTTTTGGCACATTTATTTATGAAAATAAAGGAAATTAGGAGAAAATTAAGGTGAAAGGTCACACGTTGCATGTGAGGAGGAAATTGAAGGAAAATAATGGAAATGAAGAAATTAGAGGCCTCATTAATAAAAAGGCTTATGAGGATCAGTTGGCAAGCTCTTAGCACAAACTTGGTTAGAGTAAGCTCTTGGTCAGTTTAGTTTGGAGCTCTCTCATTATTCTCTCTCTCTCTCTCACTCATGGTCACTTAGATTTTTCTTGGAGCACTCTATTTTTGGATCAAGGAAGGAAAAGGAAGCAAAGGGAAAGGAAGGAAAGCAAGGATCAAGGAAGGAAAAGCAGGATCAAGCAACTTCAACAAGAATACTTGCAGGTAACCTTTTGCATGTCAGTGTATGGTTCTCTTGTTGTCAGTGGCATGACTTTGCTGGGTTATGACAATGGTTTTTAGCTTAGCCTTGACTTTTTTTGGATGCCATGGTGTTGGGACATTTATTTTGGTTTTTGAGCTTTGGTTTTCCGAATGGATTTTGGAATCTAGGGCAGATGTGGTCTCAAGTTTCATTCCAAACTTCCTAGGAATCCCTTGACCGGTTTTGGTAGGATATATGGTAAAGCCCAAGGGAGGAGTCTCAGCTTAGCGCCTAGTGATCTGGTGTTATGAAACCAACTCAAGAAGAAGATAGAAAAGATAGATCCACGCCTTAGAATTCAGCCTCTTCGAGGGGGCAACCTCCTTTACATTACATAAATGAACAATTCTTGGATGATTCAAATGAAAAACCTCCTTTCTATATATAGGAGTCTAAGGAGTCACAATATAACCCAGCCGACCTAACAATAATAATATAAAGCCACAAAAATAATAATAGAGGGATTCTATGGGGCATAGTAATAACAATATGTGGACAATAGGGGCACAACAATATAAATAAGGGGTACAACTACAATAGTAATGGGGTAATCACTAGTACTATAGGGACCCAACAACGTCTTCAACCATTTGCCAATTGTTTTTTTCCACCCATCATTCCATTAATCCATAATGGAAATAACTCTCCCACTCCATGCTTGATAGAATAACAACGCCACTCGATCTTGAGCGTTTCAAATTGTCATTAAGCCCATTCCATATATTATAATCAAATGCTCCGTGGATGCAATGCATTTCTCTGTTAACACTTAAGGTTGTTGGAATTGTTGAAGGATTACTAGAATGTTGGCTTCTCTCGGCTTCTATCTGGTAAAAAAGATGATAGATCTCTCATAGCCTCCTTTTCTCTACCTACTATTCTTTTCAGATTTCAGCATTGGAGAAACGTTTTCTCTGTGATTGTGTTTTTAATTGTTTCCATGCTCTCGCAGCTATCTCTAATAATTTGGTGTAGTTTGTGTCTCATTGAATTATTCCCTACTATTTTTTCAGGTTTCAGCATTGGAGAAACGCTTTCTCAATGATTGTGTTTTTAATTGTTTCCATGCTCTCACGGTTGTCTCTAATAATTTGGTGTAGTTCGTTTCTGACTGAATTATTCCCTACTATTTTTCAGGTTTCAAAGGCGTTCAGAAATCGATCTTACAGGTATGTACAGATTTTCCTTCCGCAATATTTTTCCACTTTGATTCAAATGAGATGACTAGCCTATAGAAAAAAGAAGGGAATTGATTGTGTATAAATTCTACGTGATATCACTAGCCCGTAGAAAAAAAAAGGTTCTGGTCCTTTTTTTAAACACTCTCCCAAAATTTATTACTTCTCTGTCATTGATTGTCTCCCGAAAGATCCAACGGTTCACGATAGATTTCAGGTTGACAAGACACATGAAGCTTAACCGCCTGATAGAGTGGTTTCCCCACACTCCTCCACCACTATGTGTCCTCCGATTTGTGGAATCAGAGCCAAAACTCTCGATACCGCTTACCACTACTTTGTCGTTTGAAATATTGCTTGAGGTCATAAATCAGCGAATGTTTCAATAACACTTTTGAATAAAAAGCCTCGGCGCAACACTTTATAGAAATACAAAGAAATACATTAAATTTGCACTCTGAACCATATAAGCGGATCTCAAAATTTATATCTCCGCATTTATAAATATCATCGGGTCCACTCATAGGCCTTGGAATTATCCTCCACCATTGATCTACATCCATAGATCCAACGCTTTACATTGGTTTCGGGTTAATTATGGTCAGGTCCACTCATGGGCCTTCACATTATCCTCCGTCATTGATCTGCTCCCACAGATCCAACGCTTTACATTGGTTTCGGGTTGCCAACATGCATGGGGTTTAACCTCCTGATAAAGCAGTTTCCCCACTCTACTCGGTGCTACATGTCAAACACTAAGTGGAAGCGGGTCCTCGCCCTCCAATACCACTTACCATTCTTCCTCCTCCCGATAATCTGCTTACACTGTTTAAAAACCACTCCGACATGTTTTTCGGGTTTCTTCAAGTTCTGCTCCTTCGGTTAATTACTGTGCACTCTGCCTACATCTATAATATGTAGAATACACTACTCAGCCATAATTCCCAAGTAATTATGACTATTGTTTGCATATCAATATTGTCTTTGTATTCATATTACTTTATGAATAAGTCTATATTATTTGTAAATATATTTAAATTACTCTAATTAACCTAATTAATTGTTCACTATGGAGAATGGTTTAAACATTTTTTTTTTAAAGAAATAGAATAATATAATTATATGAGAGAATAATGATAATTTTTTATTCATAATGATTTGTAATCCATGAAACAAATCTTTTCAATTTTGGATTAAAACATGACATTCATAATTAAAACATAATAACTAAAATAACTACATAATTAATTCAGTAAAATAATAACTACATAATTAATTCACTAAAATAACTACATAATTAAAACATATAACTAAAATAAATTCAATACTCTACAAAACAGGTAGCCATGTGATCTTGAATCTAGAAAAAAAACCAAGTTATTCACCAACTACTTTTATTGGTTCAAATTTCACTCTTACACAACCATTAACATTTCTTATCCTTAACAAAATGTAAAATTGTGTATAGTAAATTATGTATTTATGCTACTTTTAATTTTATTCACAAGTAAAATGTACTTCGTTCCATCCAAAAATTCGTTAACATCTACTTGTTAGACAACCCATTAAGATCAAGTTATATATCATTATTTTTTTAAAACAATGGAGACATATAGAATTAATCGTTTTAGAAAATACATTTTCTTAATGGTTAAGAACATTTAAATTATAACTATTATGATTACTGTATCGTTAAAAACTACATTATTAAGTAAGAAATAGTATTTTAATAAATATTAAGAAATTCAAGTAATTAAAAAAAGTTATAAATATATATAATTATGTTGAAAAATCTCACAACATAAAACATATTACATTTTTTGTTATTTAAATATGTCTCGGGTATTTAACTCTCACAGGAGTGAAATCTTCAACCATCAATGGTTGAGGCCCTATTCCTTAGTTCCTTTATATCAGAACTCAATCACCCCACTTAAACATTCTATCCGGACTTTAGACCTCCTCATAACCTTCATTATCCCTTTAACCACTTATATATCTACCTTCCCTCTTTAAACATTTGCTACACATATATATTTAACCCAAAAAACATTTTATCAGCGTTTCTTTTCCTTATAAAACCATTTACAAAGGAAAACATATGCGAACACACCTTTTTTTGCCTCAGTACGGCCTCTACAAAAATATCGATGCCACCTTTATCGCAATCACGTATTGCTCCTCTGCGGCACACCACACACACACACAAATATATCTATATATATATTATATATATATATATATATATATATATATATAATATATATATATATATATATATATATAATATATATAGATATCATCATCACCATTTCCCCCCTGATATGTGAGTATTGTAACGATAATATATGTTTTAGCCTTAAAAGCCTCGGGCAATACATCTATTGCAAATACATGGAAATACGTTGAAATCCTGCTCGAAACACATATAGCGGATTTCAAATTCTATGCAACCCTATATATAATTATCGTCGAGTCCGTAATGAATTTATTTTACATAGCACTCTCCTCCAAACTCTGATTGGCCTGATCTCTGATCGCTGATTTATCGCCATTGTGTATCGGCTATCGCTTGATCTTTATGCTTCACTCCTCCACTTTAAAATTCCAATCCGACATATGTTTCAGACCCGACTGGGTTCTAGGCTACGTTCAATAGTGTTTCAGGTCTGACCATCGATTACATGTCGCAATTGCACTTCAATTCTTCCCTTTGAAAGATTATGATGCGATCTCGATTCTTCCACTCCTGCATTTTAATCTTGGCCACTGATCTATCAGATTTAACGGCTGCTTTGCATTAACGCTTGCTCCTCCGTTACTATTTTACTTATATTTTTTTGTCATTTTCAATGGTTTTCTATGGTTATTTTTTGGTTCTTCAAAGGTTCTTCCCCCTTCACTATTCCACTGGGACTCCCTCTTAGGCTTGACCTTTGTGATTTTTATCACTCACTCTGGAATTTATTTGATCTTTCAAATGGATTCAAAGATCCAATATGAACCTTTGGCTCGTTCTTCTCCTCTGTACTTCGTCTCGACCCTGCCTGTAACCTTTGTTATAGAACCTACGAGTTCACATAATAATTAATCATAAAATACTCGATTCACACATTTGCACACTCAGAATTGAATTCCTCTATATATAAGCATGTAAACAGTTGATTACATAATGAGACTCTCTGTCTCGTGGCCTGATCTTGGATTACAATGATTTTCTCTTGGGTTGAATGCTCCTGCGTCAAACTCCCAAAGTAAACAATATTCATGATCTCCTGATCATGTGTCTTCTGATCTTTTTGTTCCTGGATCACATACTTTGTTTTGTAATTGCCCAAATGCCTTTGAATTTTCCAACAAATATTCTGGCAATGCAATTTCTCTGTGACACTTTATTTCATCATTACTTATGTTTCCCGCATTTATACACAAATTATTAGTTTGGAAATCATAAGGTTCAATAGTCTGAACTGTTGGTTCACATATCAGCTCTTCAAAATGTAGTCTGAACTGTTGGTTCACATATCAGCTCTTCAAAATGAACTTCATCTCCTTCTTGCATAAGAACTTGTTCATGTGTTGTCACAGTTTCAAATATCAATGTATTATCAAATTCTTTCTGCTGCAATAAATCACTGCTTCTGTCATTTAAGAGACATTCTCCATCCTCCTTTACTTCAGAGTTTTAATCTTCTGATAGACACTTCTCCATACTTTTGACAACTTCAAAAGATTGGTCATCCTCTGTGAAACACTCCTCTATTAGTGTTCCTTCTCCCAAGGTTAAATCCTTTGCGTAGGTTTCTTCCTTCTTAACATCTTTTAGTAGATGTCCTTCCTTCTTAGTGACTGTCTCAAGAGCTTCCATGGCTATTTCCACTGTGTCTATCATCATGGTGGATTCATGATACTTTACTATGTTTTCAGTTAACATAGACTCAACAAAAATGGAAAATTGTGTGTGGTAAATTATGTATTTATGTTACTTCTAATTTTATTCAACATTAAATTTTTTTGTTGATATCAAATGCCTCTTTTTTTTACTGTTAGGTGATTTCACTATTTCATCATGGATCCATCTATTTGGAGTTTTCTTCTATTTGAAGTTCTTGAACTTGTCTTGCCGTGGCTCCCTTTATCGATTGTGATAAAGTTTGGCACTGTATGTAAAAAATGGAAGAATGCTTTGCAAAACCCCTATTTCTTTTTACGTTGCAAGAATGTCTCCATGAAGCAATTTGGATTTCTCATTTGTTTCCTCAATAGTGAAGACAATTGTTTTGCTACTCAATACCTTAATCAAAGTGGCCACATATATCAATTTCATTTGGGATTCATAGATTCAATATACAGAGTAGAGTGTGTTGTTGGACGAATGGTGGTTTTATCGTTACCGATAAAATGCTCCCAAACATAAGGCCAATACGAATTGGAGACTCAAGGTTATTTTCATTATTGGAAAATTTAAGTAACAAAAGATATGATTGGGTTTTTCTAAAACATATCTATGATGGAATGCAATTTGAATTTTATGTTTGTAGTAGTCTTCATAGGGTATGGCAAAGGGCTGTTTTTCCATTTGGTGTCACTTCACCCCCTAAGAATGTAGTGTTTTATAAAATTAAATTGTTTTGGATGTATCTCGACAAGGAGTATGAAGAGTATCCTTGGTACGGGTATACAATCTACTGGTTTGACATAATAAAAAATGAGTGGAGTTTTTCATTTGTTCCAATTAGTGACATACGTTGTATGTCATTAGAAATATACATGAATCAGTTGATATTCCTTGTCAATGATGGGACCACTTCTGTATGGTCAATTGAAGAATTAGATCATTTCCAATTTGGTCAACCGTGTGTTTAACGAAGAATTGACTACTTTGAAGATGATTGTGGTTTTAGATGGAAGTTGTTGGAAGAAATTTCTGTAGATATAAATAGCAAATGTCCTGGCTATCTTCCGTTCTGAATAGTCCATTGTCTAGTTCTTATGTGCAACTGCAGTGATGTTCCTTTCCTATTATATGACATGGTAACTTGCATCTGTTTTCTAATAGATATTGATAATTCAACTAGTGAGTAGATGTCCCGGTTTTGGTACCTAGCATAAGAGGACTGCAATGATTTGATTGAGTATGGAGATGTTTTTGCAATTGCTGCCCATATGGATTCTGTTGATGAGATTCAACCATTGGATATGGTGATGGATTATTAGGATATTAGTATTCTTAGGAGTTCTTATAAATATTTCCATTTTATATACTCTCTGTGGTTGTGGAAAATGTTTCCATTTTTGCCTCTATACATACTATGTGTCTTTATGGTAATACTTTAAAATTATGTTTGTATCCATCTTTATGATGTAAAATATTTAATATTGTTTCCGCTAAAGTTTTATCATTTACATGTAAATGTTTCTCGACGTTATGCTTTTTTCTTTGTTTGTATAATTATAATTTCTATGATTTATGTTATAAATATTATTTGTATTGGTTTTTGTCATTGATTCTCAAACAATTTTATATGTTTATGTTCATTTTAATATTTATATTTATATTTTGATAGTATATATAGTTCCAAATTTTTAGATTGTCGTGTCCCAATAGTATGGGTTCCATTTTGATTATAACATGATACATGGAAATTTAGACTTTTTTGTTTGAGCCATTTGGAAGAATTCATTTCTTTTTTTTTCCAGTTTGAAATTTTTTGTTTTTGTTTTTAGGTATTTGGAAAAAGCCTTATACATTTTGATATGTTTATATGGTTGGAAAAAATTAACATATACACTTTTGATGTTCCATGTTTATGATTCCATAATGAATATTTTATTATTCACTGTAGACATGTCATCTCAAGGCACAAGCATGCGTACAAGAAAAAGAAATTTGTCATCACAATCACATGAAAGGTCTAATGAAAGTCGTCATTTATGGTATCAACAAAATAAGGATGCCATAAATGAGCATAGGAGAGCTACATATAACACAAAACCAAGTGAAGTCACTCTTGTAATGATTCTATAGTTCCTTGTAAGTATCGTACTATGGATGATATAATGGAAAGAACATTTCCTGTTGATAGTTCATTATCAAGATATTCTCCTTCTCAGCGTAATCTTGTTGTTCAATGCTCTTCTGAAAATGTTCATAACATTGGGGAAACATCTTACAATCAAGAAGAACGCCATATCAATATTTTGGATGCAAATGTCCACCCTAACCCTTCCGTGTGTCCAATTGCATGTTCTGATGGCCAAAGGTTTCAAAACATCCATGGTGGCAGTAATGATGACATTTTGCATGATGATTTGGATGATAGTTTACTTGGCCATTTGTTTGATAATTTGGATCTAGCTGCTCGAAGCAAAAGACCTTCAAATCCCGCTTCTCAAAGTAATGTGATCTCGGCAAGAGAATCAGTCATCCTTGATAGCATTTCACGTGGCACAATGGAGGTAACAAAATTATATTTTGGTTTTTGCTACAATAGTGGTTGTTCTACTACATTCTAGACTAATATAAATTTCCAATGCTTTTGATTTGCTTTTCATTTTTTAAATTTCTAATTGCTTAGACATTGAATTTTATGGCATATTTTATTTTCTTTGAACAACACAAAATCCATTCCAATAGAGGCATACAAATTAACTTCATAGATGTTACATCTACTGATGTTAGAAGTGAAGAGGAACCATCTCATAGCGTTCATCCACATCACCAAACAAATGTAAATGTTGAGTGCATTTGACATTTTTCTCATTTTTTCATTTACAGTTGTTGGAAATTGTGTTTTGTAAAATTTCATGGAGAAACCATGATCTCATCTTGTTAGGTTGGCAAATTGGAATCCAAAAGATCAAATTGTAAAACTAATGTAGATGTTCAATGTATTTGATTTAATTTCAATTTTTGAATCGTTCTATTTTGGACATTTAGATTTATAACATATTTTATTCTTTTGAAATGGGGAACAACTCATTTGAATAGAGTCAAAGAAACTACATCAAAACATGTTCCATCCACTGTTCTTAGAATCCAAGAGCAACCATCTCATAATCCTCATCCACATGAAGACATAAATGTAAATTTTGAATGCATTTGATTCATTTTCATTTTCTTCATTTATAATTAGTTGGAAATTAAATTTGAAAGTCTTTCGTAACAAAGATACCTTTACATCCTCTTAGGTTCACGAAATGCACACCATAAAATTGGAAAGAAATTCTCATAGATCCATTCCACATGCTTAAAATTTGCAAAGGGAATCTCATGTTCTTGAAGATGAAGTAAACATTAGAAGAGATTTACTCATCGAAATGCTTTTCAACATGGTTCGACGAGTAGAGATCATATTCATTTTGATGAAAAAATGATTACATTGCATAAAAGGTTTCGAGCAAAGATAGATAGCTTGTCAGTTGTCCAAATGTGCCACATTTTCTAAGAATCATATCTCAGAATCCTTATTGTGAGACATTTTGAAATCCCTATTTGCAAACGATGTAAGAGTGAAAGAGGATCCCATCATTTTTGTTGATATAATAACATGGATCCTGGTGAGCAACCTCATATTTTAAGAGTTCTTACTCAAGTTGAAGAAATGCTAATAGGACATGTGAATCCCATTTTGCAAGTGACACATGCTCGAGGTGGGCAATATAAGTATAGTGGTCATACAATTAGGTTTCCTCAAGATATTTCTACAATTGTACGAAGCCTTCCCCGATGTGTTGAAGATATTGACTTTCTAATTATGAGGAGACATGGTGCTGAGTCTAAATATTATGAATGTTATGTTAAAATACCTCAAGTGATGGTTGCATTGCTTTTCAAAATCTAACGTGATCAATACTATCAAGATGTTGTAATTGATTATGATTCAGTGAATGCTCTGCCCGAAAAATCAATAGATTTCTCTTCCAGGCTTAAATTTGTTGATTGTCATATTGAAGAACATGAGATCAATGAAACTAATAATGAAGAGTTTCATGCTAAGAATTTGCCCTCTCATCCTTCTTCCTTTGTTGCTCGCCTACCAAATGAACGAAGAGAAGCGGAAGAAATTAGAGCATTTCTTGATAATGTTCATTCTTCACATGTTCAAGACATGGATTGGCCCACTATTGGAACCTATCTAGTGAATGAATGTGATACAAAGGGGTTATTCGATATGGCATTTCCAACATTGTTCTCCACTGGTGATGCTGATTGGTTGCAACCACGTATTTGTAGTGTTGAACTTCATGAGTATGCATTGCATCTTCTTACGTACTATGATCAGAGATTTGGAAGCCATCCTTGCTTTTGATATTACCTATTAAACATCATAATACGACATCAGAGCCAAGCAACTGCTACAGTTTTTGCAAAGAAACATTTACATGATAACTCACCTACGACAGTTGAGGAGTTGCGTCACCAACTATCTGATTTACCAGATAATAAGTTGGTTGAGCATCTTATGTGGTTTGGTTCTTCTCTGAGAGGTACAAGGGCATACTATACTAAGTGTCGATCTGAATTAACAGACATGATTACTTAGTTAGGATGTCCATCTTTATTTTTTACTTTGAGTGCAGCTGACACAAAGTGGCCAGAGTTGCATAACCTCAGGCCCATAGATTCAGATTCTCATTCTTCAAATGAGCATCATATGAAAATTGAGAATGTTATCCAGTACCCTCATATTGTTGCGACATTTATGCACCACAGATTCAATATTTTTTGAGAGGAAGTTATCCAAAAATATCTTAAAGCTAAAGACTTTTGGTACAAGTTTGTGTTGAATTTTTCCTCTATACTTTTTTCAACTTTTATTATGATTCTATTTATATTGTTTGTAGTAACTATATCTTCATTTATTTGAGATATGAGTGGCAACACAAAGGTTCATCACATGTCCATGGTTTCCTATGGTTAGAAGGTGCTCCTGACATGGAAATACTTGATTGGTCAAATAGTTCTGATGTACAACTTGCAAAGATATTCTTTGGAAAATATGTAACTGCATGGAATCCTTATGACATACATCGTCGCAACATAATGGTTCGACGAAGCCTCGATGATGACCCTTTCCTGTTGAATACTGGTTAGATTTTCTCTTCTAGTCCTCATAATGATTACAAAGAATTGTTAAACCATGTCCAAAGGCACACAAAGTGTACTGTTGATTCTTGTTTGCACAAAAGGGGCGCTATTCTAACATGTCGGTACAATGCTCCATGGGATCTTTATGGTGAATTAAGATTGCTCATAGATGATCAAGGAAGAAAAAAATATGAGCCACCAAGAAATGATGACAGGCTTAATGTATATAACATTGACCTTCTAACAATGTGGTGTGCAAATATTGATTGCTAGCCAGTGCTTTCTCGCTACGATGTGTTGAAATACATTGCTAAGTATGCATCAAAAGTATAAAAAAAGGTCTGAACATTATCATCATATGTTAACTAGAATTTCAAATTCTATTGCCTCTGAGGATCATGCTTTATGTGCATATAGAAATTTTCTTGTAGAAATGATTGTTGACCATGACATTGGAGTAAAAGAAACATGACATATGTTGCTTAAGCTACCTCTTGTTGTTTGTAGTCGGAAATTTGTTTCCTTAAATGTTAGAAGAAAGGTTTTTAGGAAAATATCAAGGGATGGCTTGCAATGTTCATCTGAGAATACTTTTGTTCAACATTATTAGAAGAGACCTTCCTTCCTTGAACATCTATCTTTGATAGAAACATCAAAATCTTGGACATTTGATAGCAAGCATAAACAAGATCCATGGAAGCCTAGAGATGTTCATGCTATTTTTTAGGTTTGGCCACAGTTTTATTCTATTCTTGGTGAGGCTTCAGAGGAATTTGAAGCCTTTTGCTAGACATAATTGCTATTGTACAAGCCATTTCATGAAATTCCTGCAGAAACTGGCCTTTCAGCTGAAATTATTATTGAAATTTGGAGGACTTTTCGATATCAAGCATGGCATGTTGATCAACATCAATGAATTACAGACAATATTGAAGCTGGAGAAGATGGTGATTTTTCTAACCAAGAAATGAATCTAGAAGATGATTTTCAAGAATGGCAGATTTTCTCTCATTTGGTTCCACCAAACAATGTGAATGTTTCTAATCTTCACACCCCTGGTCGAAGGGACTTTGATATATCCTTTAACTGGGAAAGTACAACTATTCATGATGATGTTGCATAGGAAGCTATTAATTTTATAAGGAATGCAAAATTAGCAAGTGATATTGTTGACCATTCAAACAGAACATTTGCATCTCCAAATTCTTTGTAAAAAAAAAATGACTTGCTTTTGAAATTGTCTTAAGGCACTTTACTGAATATGAGATTCGTGAAGCTCTTCTTATGATTATTTAGGACACTGTAGGCACTGGGAAGTCTTTCCTTATCCATTGTATCTTTGAAGCTTTTTTCCAATTCGTCAACTGATGGAAGACGCCCTTTGCTTCTTCTTGCCCCAACAGGAATAACTGCTTTTAATATACATGCAAAAACAATACACTCAGCTCTAAAAATTCCAATTAAACATACGTAGCCACTACAGAGGCAGTCACTTGCAATATTTCAAGAAAAAATATGACATGTTAGATATATATTGATTGATGAAATGAGCTTTCTAGGATCAAGGTTGTTTATGCAAATAGATGCTCGATTACGAGAAGCATTTCCAGAGAAAATGAATTGTCCTTTTAGTGGCAGATCCATCATCCTTGTGGGTGACCTTGGCCAACTACCCGCTGTCAGAGATAAGCCTTTGTATGCAGGAAATATAACAGGGAAAGTCTTGTGGAACAAATTCAACATTATTGTCATTCTTGACACAATATTTTGCCAACAAGGGAATAATGAGAAACAATCTTGTTTTTGTAGAGTCCTCAATAACATAAGAAACATAGAACTTGTTCTTGAAGATTGGGAGTTTCTTATGTCTCAGGCTGATATGAGGTTGCATCCTAGAGAAAGAGATTTATTTAATGCAGTAGTTCACATGTTTCCAACGAATAATTTGGTCTCCTTGGATAATAGGCATATGTTAAAATCATTAAATTCTCCAATTACATGATGTGTTGCTGAGTATTCAAGGCGTTCAGAAATCAGTGGTGTTGATGATGATCAATTGGACCATGAAGTTTCATTGTGCCGTGGTCAGCGTGTTATGTTGACATGTAATTTATGGGTTGAAGCTGGCTTGGTGAATGGTACACTTGGTTTTGTTAAGTATATATTCAATCCTTCTACCTCTAAGCCACCTCAACTTCCAATGTTCACAATTGTCGTTTTTGATAAGTATGTTGGTGTTCCATTTGATGCAAGCAATCCAAAAATTGTCCCTGTCACCCCAGTGATAAGAGGAAATCAAAACAAATTCCTTTGAAGATGGCATGGGCTCTTACAATCCACAAGTCACAGCGATTGAATTTAGAATGAGCGCCAGTTAATATCGAGAGTAAAGCGCAGCAAGGCCTTACCTTCACAGCCATATCAAGACTGAAATCAATAGATGGTTTACGCATTACACCACCTTTTTCTTTCCAATGTTATGCCAAGATGAAAGATAGTGCATACGTTACAATTAGGAAGAAGGGAGAGGAGTGATTGAAGTCCATATCACTATAAAATACAACTAATAGCATTGTGACCTTCTTTATAGTTTTGAACTTCAATTTTGTAGTGGAATTATCTGATGTAAACAAAACAAAAAATAGATGTTAAGACTCAATGTTCTTTATGTGGTTGCCATGTTGGTTAAACTGATTATTTTAAATAGTAATGTTGTTTTTATGTACAAAATTGTATATCTATGGTCTTAAAATGTCCTATTATGGAGAAGTAACTTGGGTTACTGAAATGTAATAACTAGCAGGGCTAGATATGAAGTTCCAAGGTAGAAGTAGCTTGAGCTTCGTTTTGAAGCCTCCATACCAACCATCCTTAACAGCATCTCTTGCACTAATAGTACTTATGGTTCAGTTGAGTTTCTATGGCTTATCATCTTGTGTTTGCTAGCTCGTTTCCCTCTCACCCAAAAGCTAATATTCTGTGACTTGGTTATCAAGTGGTTCTTGTGCTCACTTGGACGAATCTAAAAAGATTTAGTCAAGCCAACCTTCCTCCTCTCTAGAATTATGCAGAGCATCAAGGCAGCATGCCTCTCTCTAGAAATACACCGAGAAAGCAAGCAACCTTCCCTCTGAAAATTGCGGAGAGCAGCCCTTCACTGGGCCTACTCTCAAAATTTGTGTAGATCTCAATGACAACTTGGAATTTAGTTGAGAAATTGTGTGGAGCCTGAGGGGCAACCAGAGCCACTCAACCCATAAGATGTGTAAAACTCACTTGAGGGCTTGTAGTTTGTTTCATGTTCTCCCAAGTTAACCAGTCCCCTCTAGGACTGAGCAATCTTGCTTTGCATGCATGGGCTTCTTTTTCCTGAAAAGGAAAAAAGGAGAGAAAAAAGCATCCCTATATTTTAGGGATCTATTTTTGGCAAATGGAGGTTACATGCAAAAACCATTTGATAAACCTCCTGCCAGGTGTCGTTTTTTCCTAGATTTGTGGCATGTGCGTCATAGGCCTTGATCTTATCAAAATTATTTATTCGATGCTTCAGAGCTCATTATTCACTTCGATCTTGGAGCTTTTGCATTCACCATCACATCTAGAAACCTTCAGCGCACTCAAGTTAGATTTTTCCTCGTAAGTCCACTTTTCATGTCTTTTGTTGCTTTTCTGTCGCTTTTTGTATTTCGATTTGTGTGAGTGTTGTTTGCTTGGTTTCATTGAATGTGTGTTGTCATTTTCATGCATGTTATCTTGTAGAAGCATTGTTTCAAGTCTTTTGTTGCATCTCACTACTGTCAAATGCATGACACTGTTTCTATACTTACAGTCGCCATTACGGTGACTTGCTTCACACACTTACCTATTTTCCTGTTTACTGAATCATGCCCTGATTGTTTGCATGCATATTCATTTACTCTTTTCTGCATTCATCTTCACACATGCATTCAGCCTTTACATTTTTTTAGTCACCCATCGACGGGTTTGGGCTTGCTTGGCCCGAATCTTGCCTTGCCCAGCTTGCACTCTATATATTTGATAGTGAAGGCCATGGCTTACAATATTATGGGAATCAATTTTGGTTTATTATTGGCTATGGAAATTGGCAAAGGCAAAGAGACAATAATTGGAATTTAATTAAAGAAAGGAAAATAGGAGAAATTAGAGACAAAATGAAAAGACAAAAATGTGCATGCAAGAGAAATTAGAGAGAAAAAGAAGGAAAATAAAAGAAAAAGGAGACATCAATGATAAAACGGTATTAGAGAAACAATTCAAATCTTTTCTTAGTTGAGTTTTTCCTCTCTTCTTCCATACTCTTACACTCTTGCACTTGAAGAAAGAAAGGAAATAACGAGGAATTAATTGGAGGATAATGGAAAAGAAGGTTGGATGAACATCTACAACTAGGATACTTTGTAGGTAATAGCTTGCCTCTGTGATTTCCTTATTGTTTTCTGGATGCATGGTGCATGCATGCGGTTATTTTGGTATTTTGTTTCCATTGGCATGATATTTGCCTAGATTGATAGTGGTTTCAACCTTGCTTCGTTATTTCCTAGATAGTCATGGTGTTGTGGGTGCCTCGTGTTGGTTTAAGCTTTCGATGGCTGGTAGACTTTGGATCATGGTGAGGTGGTCTTAGGAAATTCCCAAGGGTCATGGGTGGAGACGGGATTTCTCCTAGAACTCTTGATGGATGAGTGGAGATTAGATAATTCCTCTAGATGTGGGGAAGAAAGTTGGACGCATCCAACCTTGTTTTGGTGTTAGTAATTTCTGGACTGGTTTAGGTGAAATCAATATAGTATAGGGTTGAGGTGGTTTGGCCTCTAGAAGACTCAGTTGGTTCTATTTTGGTTTGATTCATATGATACCACATTCATGCTTGGAGTATGACATGGGTGTCATTGGCTAATGAAATTTTTTTCAACCCAATTTATGGTCGGGTGGTACGTGGAAGTTTCTGACTTGGTTGGCTTTTGCATATATAAATATAATTTGTTTTCTTAGTGTGATTGATGAGAATTTGTGTTGATTATTATGGACATATTATGGTTGAATTGAAATTGTTTCTATTCTAGTTATATATTGTTGTCTATATGCATGATTATATGATGAGTTATTACTAAGGCTCTTGTTCATGATTTGATAAGTGATTGAAAGATTGATTTATTCATGGGCTAACAAGTGTTTTTGTAGATACCTTGAGAGGGCATTGCACCTTATTAAAAATTCTCTGATGTTGTTTAGAAGTTTATGATCAGATATGCATTCATGAACTATAGATTTTATGTTTATCATATGTTTGACAAAATGAGTATCATGTATTAGGCATGCATGGGTTAAGATCTTTCTCAGGTTTTGAATGGTTGGTATTGTTATCATCTTATTTATGTTTCTAAAAAGTTATAGATAGTTATGGGCAGTAGTTTGGAGGCTATGCTGAAAAAGTGGAATAGATCTCACCACCACATGCATGGAACTAGGGATGTTGGATCATAAGTGCATAGAGACATGCTTGGGCATGCGATTATAGCCTCCCAGCCACATGCATGTGTTATGGGTGTGGACGTGTAGTTAAGCTTGAGAAAATGAGTTTCAACTTAGGGATTAACCACTTGGGGTGGTTGTCATGCTCCTTAGTGTTTTGTAGTGTTTGAGGGATATCTATATCTGTTCTGGTTTGTAGGCCCCACTTCCATAACTGGAACTTGGAGGTTGGGTCATATCATAGTGACACCTAACTCATGTTTACCCTCCAAACCTTATGGAAGTAGGTAAATGGGAGGGGGTGTTATGGGGTGGTATCAAAGCTTCTAGGTTCAAACAGTTGGAATAGATGGGCTAGATGTGATTGTTATGCATGAAAGTTAGTTATCAATGAGTTTGTTGTGCATGCATTGTTATGGTTATGGTTATTATATTTATGTAAGAATTCATATGCTTGCGATGTTGTATCGTTCTAATCTGGATTTGCATGTGAAAATGCAATAACCTCCCTTGACATATAATAAGACGTGATTTTATTATCTATTATATTTGGTTTATCTAACATTGTATGTTTGTAGGAAATACAAGATCAGAGATGAAGAGAATAGTGGTGGACTATAGTTCACATTACTCCCCTTACAAGCCCAATGTAAAATCAGTGGAATGTGAAAGGTTGGTTAAGCAACAAGGAGAAAAGTACTCTTTTGATTTACGAGATACACTAAGGAGTCCAAGGGTAGAGATTCAAACTTGCAAATTAGATAACAATAAGTTGATTGAGGCTCCGGAAAGGCTTGTTAGAGCTAACGAAAAACAAGTAGATGTCAATGTAGTGATTCTTTAGAGCATTATGAATTTGCATAAGTAGGCACAACTAGGGAACCATCATAGAGATAGATAGGAGGAGAAGGAAATTGATGTGTATGGTCACAGGTCTCAAAAGAGATAAATGATGGACCAAGATGATACAGTCTGATGTGAAAGTGTCTGGATACACCTGACAAGAACGCTATAAATCATGGATTTTATTCCATCTCTAGTCATGAGAGAAATCATTGTCATTATTTCCATCATCTTTACAAGAGGAGTGAGACGAGGTACTTTTCAAAAGAGTTTAGTAAAGCCAAGACTCCTACTTTTGATGGGAATGTGAAGAAGCTAGAAGAAGTAGATGCATGGTTGGCTGGGATGAAAATATTCTTCAGATTGCATGATTATTTTGAGAACATGAAAGCCAAGGTAATGATCTTTAGTTTCAAAGGGAAGAACAAATATATGGTGGGAAGATGTTAAGTGGGTTAGAGGAATCAGGGAAGAGGATCTGAGTTAGAATGAGTTTAAGAGAATCTTAAAGAAGAAGTACTTGTCTGAGAGATATTAGGGTAGGAAGGTGGAGGAGTTCTATGAGCAGAAAATGGCTTTCATGACAGATGAAGAGTACATGATTGATTTGTTGTAGTTGTTGAGTTATGTGCCTTACCTCAAGGATGAGAGGACAAAGGTCTGAAGCTTCATCATTGGACTACCATAAGCATTCAAGGATTAGATTGAGTATGATGAGCCTCAGAAATTGGAGGAATTCATGGGGAATCTAAAGCATTACTATGAGTAGTCTAAATGCAAGCTTGAGCTCAAGAGTGACTCAAAAGAAAATGAGAAAGAAAAATGAAAATGGCGTAAGAACTGATGAATATCTCAGGATGCAGGTGATAAGGAGAATGTGGGACCTCATAAGATGTTCAATACAGTTGAGAAAGAGCACGAATATCATCCTATGGAGTAGTACAACAATGATGATGATATGAAGCCCTTATGTTGTTGGACTTGTGGAGGAGAGAAACACAAGAGAGATTGTCCATCACACCAGGGAAGAAGGGCTCATATTTATATTGCTCAGGAGAAAATAGTTGGTGATGTGGACCAAAGGATTCCTCGGATTTATGCAACAATGGATGATAAGAAGGTTGATCATTAGGCATCTATTATTGAGATGGAAGGTAAGATTTATGATGAATTTGTTTCTATTTTGAATGATCCTGGATCTAATTATAGCTATATTAGTCTTGACCTAGTGGACCAGTGTCAGTTGAGTAAAGAAGTGTATGTAGAATATTGGTTGGTGTAGTTGGCTACAAGGACCAAGAGAAGAGCTCATCACTGGGTGAGATCTCATGAATTTTATCTTAATGGTATGCCTGCATTAGCACATCTACATATGCTTCCATTGTGATCATAAAGTATGATCTTGGGCATGGATAGGCTATTCACTCACAAGATTAAAGTGGATTATTATGAGAAAGCTATTGAGTGTCTAGATGATGATGGGGAAAGAAGAGTCAGGGAGGGAAAGGAGAGGCCTATATCAGTGAAAATGGTTACAAATATGAAATAAAAATGCATCACAGGAAAGGATGTTTATTATTTGCAATGCATATTTCCAGTGACAAATGGAAGGATGTTTAGGATGAGGAAGTCCTAGAAAGGTTTCTTGTTTTGCATCAATTTTGGGATGTGTTTCCTATAGATATTTTAGAGTTACCACCTCATACGAAGGTGCACATTTATATTGAGTTGATACCAGGAGAAGCACCAACATCTAAGGCACTGTACATGATGAGTACTCTGGAGTGTGTGGAGTTGAAGTTGTAGCTTAAAGAAATAATTGATAAGGGATACATAAGGCCAAGTGTGTCTCCTTGGGGTGCACTAGTATTATTTGTAAATAAGAAGGATGGTACTCTCATATTGTGCATTGATTATAGGTAGATAAATATGGTGACTATCAAGAGCAGGTATCCATTTTTGTGGGTTGGTGATTTATTTTATCACCTAAAGGGAGAAATAGTGTTTTCAAATATTGATTTGATATTAGGATATCATCAAGTGTGAATCAAAGAATAACATATCTATAATACTGCATTTCACATGAGGTATGGACATTATGGTTGGTGGTTCCTTTTGGTCTTACTAATCCTCCAACCACCTTCTTGTGTTTGATGAATAGTGTGTTTCATCCTTATATGGAAAAGTTCTTGATAGGATTTTTTGATGATATATTAGTATTCAAATAATGAGGAAGAGCATGCAGAGCACCTGGTAGCATTGTTGAGATTGTTGAGAGAGCATCAGCTATATTCCAAGCTCAACAAGTGTAATTTATTTCAGTCTTAGATTCATTACTTGGGATATGCTGTTTCCAAGTAAGGGATAGCAGTGGACTTGAAAAAGACTAAAGCTATCATGGAGTGGCCAATTCCTAGAAATGTGGATGAGGTCAGATCATTCATAGGACTAGTAGGTTATGACAAGAGGTTCATTAGGAACTTCTCAAGGATTGACTATTTGATTATGTATTTAAATAGAAAAGGGAAGAAGTTTGAATGGACTGAGTAGTGTGAAACTAGTTTTGAGAAGTTAAAGTATTTGCTTACAAATGCTCCAATTTGGAAGATTTTCAATCTTGATAAGGAGTTTGAGGTTTGTACATATTCTTGTAAGGAAATCTAGGTGGGGTCCTAATGCAAGAAGGGCATGTAGTTTTCTATGAATCAAGGAATTTGAATGAGCATGACAAGAAATTTATGACTCATGATCTTGAGTTGGAAGCTATCATTCATGCATTGAAGATGTAGATACATTATCTCCTTGGTAGAAGGTTTTTTTTTATGATTGATCATAGGGGAATAAGGTATCTATTTGACCAACCCAATCTGAATGGTAGGAAATCTGGATGGTTAGTTACACTCAGTGAGATTGAATTTGAGATCAAGTAAATTAAGGGTAAGGAGAACAGGGTTGTAGATGCTCTAAGTAGCGGAGTGTAGGTGTATCATATTTGAGCTTTGAGCTCTTATCAGACAAACTTGCAAGTGAATATCTTTCCTACAGGGTAGCATGATGAGAAGTATCAACAAGTAAAGTAGATATTGCAGCAATAGGGTAAAGGTGATAGAGATGAGGAGTATCACCTCGTAGCAGATGGCATGGTGAGATTCAGGAACATGATGTATGTACCATATAACATTGAGCTCAAGAACATTATCTTGTGGGAGTTTCATTCCAAGCCATATTTAGGCCAACCAGGATACAAAAAGACTTTGGCCATTGTTAAGAAGTTATACTATTGGTCAAATATGAATAAAGAGGTGGTTGAGTTTGTTGTAAAGTGTTTGGACTGTTAGCAAGTGAAAGTAGAGTGTACGCATCCAATTGGTCTATTGCAGTCTATTATGATTCTAGAATGGAAATGGGAGGTCATTTCCATGGACTTCATTATAGGGATGTCGAGGACATCGAAGAAACATGATTCCATCATGGATGTGGTTGATAAGATAAGCAAGGTAGATCACTTCATTGCAGTGACATCTACTAATTCAATTAGTGAGGTAGCTCAGATCTTCATCAGGGAGATAATGAGGTTGCATGGTGTTCCCAAGAAGATTGTATTAGAAAAAGATGCCAAGTTCACCTCCAAGTTTTGGAAGGACTTTCTTGTGCGCTTGGGGTAGAGTTAACTCTTATTACAAATTATGATCTGTAGACAGATGGACAGATAGAGAGGGTTAACATGATTCTTGAGAACATGTTGAGGATGTATGTCATGCATCAACAGAGGAAGTGGGATGAGTAGATTCCATTGGTAGACTTTTAATATGATAACGAGTATCAACAATCCTTGAGGATGAGTCCATTTGAGGCTCTCTATGGGTGAAGTTACAATAGTCCATTAGTTGGAGTGATCCAATGAAAAAATTCCTAATTCAAATGGATATGTTGGCTGAGATATAGCAGGAGATGCAAGTTATCAAAAGTAATTTAAAGGCAGCACAGAATAAGCAAAAGAGTTATGTAGATCAAAACAAAGCATTCAAGGAGTTTAAGGTTGGGGAGCATGTCCACTTTCACATCAAGCCCAAGAGGATATCCTTGAGGATTGGGTCATGTTCCAAGATGGTGCATCATTGTTGCAAGCCTTTTAAGATCCTTAAGAGGATTGGACTAGTTGCCTACAGAATTTTAGTGCCAACAGTAGTGAAATTCCATGATGTTTTCCATGTTTCATTTCTTAATATTTATGTGGATGATGTTTTCCATGTTTCATTTCTTAAGATTATGTCCATGATGTTTTCCATGTTTCATTCCTCAAGAGATATGTCCATTATGTTGATCATGTGGTTTATTGGTTGTTATTACAGGTGGAACCAGAGATAGAGTTGCAGCCAGAGCCATAATACATATTGTAGTGGAAACAACTCATGCTTCGAAGCAAAGCAATAGAGTACATTAATGTGTAATTGAAGCACTTTGTTCTCAATGTAGCTACATGGAAGATAGCTAATCAGGTTTGGGCTTTGTATCATTCCTTATTTGTTAGTTGACCATATGAGTTTCATACACACACATATATACATACATACATACACACACACACACACACACACACACACACACACACACACACACACACACACACATATATATATATGTATCTATGTATGTATGTATGTCATTGTAAATATTGTATCAATATGTGTTATAAAGATCCAATAAGAAATATGTTTATCATGTTTGTTATGTTGGTCATGGTTTTCTATAGTTATTTATTGTAAATATTGCATTGAGATATGTTATAAATCTCCATAGGTAGTATGTTTTACTGGTTATATGTTTCACTGAACACCGATGATAGTGTTCTTCCAAGGGGGAGGGGTTTGTAACATTCCCTGGTTGATTTTCCATGTAAATAGAATAAGACCAAGGTCGTGGGACACATATTCCAAGCTAAATGTTGTGAAAACATTATAGTGGGCATGGCTTGTGGTTTAATAATTGCTATGGAAATTGGTAGAGGCATTGGTAAAGGAAAAGAGGCAATAATTGGCATTTAATTAAGGAAATAAAGGAAAAGAGGAGAAAAGGGATATCAAGAGACACAAATATGCATGTAAGAGAAATGATACAGAAAATGAAGGAAAATGAAAGAAAAATGAGACATCAATGATAAAAGGACACCAAAGAGACAATTCGCAGCTTTTTCTAGTTTAGCTTTGGTTCTCTTCTTCCATACTCTTACACTCTTGCACATTCAGAGCATTCTTGGAGCATTCTAGCATTCACTTGGACATAGAGAAATCAAGCAAAGAACAAGCAAGGAATTGGATGATAGTGGAAAAGAAGGTTGGATCAACAACTACAACAAAGATACTTTGCAGGTGAAAGGTTGCATGTGTGATTTCTTTACTGGTTTCCAGATGCATTGTACTTTCATGTGTT
Organism: Pinus taeda; assembly: GCA_000404065.3. NCBI lineage: Eukaryota > Viridiplantae > Streptophyta > Pinopsida > Pinales > Pinaceae > Pinus > Pinus taeda. The sequence goes on along the minus strand of APFE031446453.1, from coordinate 50,686 downwards.
TATATTGGTATTTTGTTGTAATTGGCATGATATTTGCATGGATTGGCAATGGTTTCAGCCTTGCCTTTCCATTTCTTGGATATCCATTGCTTTTTGGGTTCCTTGTGTTCGTTTAAGCTTTGGATTGTTGGTAGACTTTGGATCCTAGTCAGGTGGTCTCAAGAAATTCCCAAGGGTTAAGGGTGGAGATGGGATTTCTATTGGAACTCTTGACAAAATGGTGGAGACAGGAATATTCCTCTAGATCTAGTAGAGAAAGTTGGAGGCATCCAAGCTTGTCTTGGTTTTAGTGATTTTTGGAGTGGTTTAGGTGAAATCACTATGGTTAAGGGTTGAGGCAGTTTGGCCTCTCAAAGCCATGGTTGGATATATTTTGGTTTAACCCATAAATACCACATGCATGCCTAGAATATGGCATGGGGGTCATTGGCTAATAAAGGGATTTGGTTCTATTAGAAAAATATATGTTACAGAGTAATGGAACACATATAATATTGTAGAAATATAAACACAAAAACGCATAAAACTAGAGAGACACAGATATACGTGGTTCACTCAGTTTGGGCTATGTCCACCCTGAACAGCTAGTCCTTCCTTTCTATTTTCCAACAAAAATGAAGAGTCACAACCTATAGTAGATCCGCTATAATATCCTCCATTTTCTCTCACAATCTCACCTCTCTATTTCTCACTTAGAGAATACACATCTATTACATAGCCTCAATACAATTCCCTCATACAAAGAGAGGGGTTACCTTCTAGGGTAAAATACCCTAAAATAAACATAAGTTCTACCGTCAAATCATCCGACTAATGAACAACCCATATTGACTAGGAATTACTATACGTTTACAAGGCAATTTTACATCTGTTTTTAGTTTCGGGGGCATTGCCCCCGAAACCTCGCCGGGGACCGCTGGCCCCCGGACCCCCCCGCTGGGGTGGATCAGTCCCCCCGAACCCCCGCGAGGGGGATAAGTCCCCCCTGCACCCCCCCCACATGGAGGGGTGTACAAACTTCCTGGGGTATACATCCGGCTGAAGCAAAGACATCTAAATAATCATGCTTCACACTCAACAATCTCCCACTTGGAGATGATTGTAGCAACTCCACTACTGCTTCATTTTTTGGATGATGACTCCTCTTTGGACCTGGCTATTTCTCATCTTCATTGTCATCCTTGAAGACCAATTGAAATTGAGCATATTCTCAGTTTCTCCCTAGTTACAACTTTTGTTAGCATATCTACAGGATTTTTTCTGGTGTGTATCTTTTCCAGCTTCAACTCTCCATCTTCCAACACCGATCGTATGAAATAGTACTTGAGATGTATGTGTTTAGTCATGGAATGAAATGCTGAGTTCTTTGCAAGATGAAAGGCACTTTGGCTATCACTGTATAACGTGCCCATATCATTCTTCTTACCCAATTCACCCATAAACCTTTGTAACCAAATCATGTCTTTACTAGTCTCTGTAGCAGCAACATACTCTGCTTCTATTGTTGAAAGTGCAACAACACTTTGGATTTTTGAAACCCAACTTACAGCTGTTCCACCTACAATAAATACATATCCTGTAGTGCTCCTCCTGTTATCTCTGTCACCTACCATATCTGCATCAACATATTTTTGTAGAGAAATGTTCGAACCACCAAAGCATAATGCTTGATTTGTCGTACCTTTCAAATATTTCAGAATATATTTCACTGCCATCTAATGTTCCTTTCCTGGATTGTTCATGTACCTACTTACAACTCCCACTGCATGTGCAATATCATGCCTTGTGCAAACCATTGCATACATTAAGCTTCCATCTACTGATGCATATGGAACTTTAGACATATAATCCATGTCTTCTTGGGTCTTTGGGCACATTTCCTTACTAAGTTTGAAATGGCTAGCAAAAGGCGTACTAACTGGTTTTGCATTGTGCATATTAAATCTTTTCAACACCTTTTATATGTACTCATTCTGAGACAATGTTAATTTACGAATTTTCCTATCTCTAGTTATTCTCATACGAAGGATTTGTTTTGCAGCTACCAAATCCTTCATTGCAAATGAATTTGCCAATTTTCTTTTGAGCACATTTATTTCTTGCATGTTAGACCATGCAACAAGAATGTCATCTACATACAATAACAATATAATATAGCTACCATCATTTTTCTTTTTCAGATGAACACAATGATCAGAGTGGCATCTAGTATAACCTTGTTCAGACATAAACTTGTCAAATTTTAGATGCCACTTCCTTGGAGCCTGTTTTAAGCCATACAAGCTCTTCTTGAACCTGCACACTAGTTTCTCCTTCCCTTTCACCTCATATCCTTGTGTCTACTGCATATATATCTCTTCCTCCAAATCCCGATGGAGAAAGTCTGTCTTTACATCTAACTACTCAAGATGCAAATCTTCAACTACTGCTAGACATAAAATAGTTCTAATTGAAGTCATTTTAACAATAGGAGAAAATATTTCATCAAAATCAATACCTTTCTTATGTGCAAACCCCTTCACCACAAGTCTAGCTTTGTACCTCTATTTTCCTCCATCTTCTTCCTTCAGCCTATAAACCCATTTATTTTGCAATGTACTTTTACCTGCAGGCAACCTGAATAAGTCCCAACTCTGATTATGCATTAAGGAGTCCATCTCTTCTTCCATAGCTAGCTCCCACTTCTTCCTGCTTCCAACCTACATTACTTCTTCATAACGTTCAGGTTAACCAGAATCAGTCAACAATAAATAATATAATGAAGGAGAGCATCGTTCAGGGGGTATACTTATCCTGATAGATCTTCTAACACCACTTTCAGGTGTTTGGGGTGCATGTTGCTGTTGTGGTAGTTACTGTTGTTGTGGTTGTTGATTATTATTATTTTCAGACACCTTTACTTTTTCAATGATCTCATCAAGAATTGTGTATTCCTTGTTTTCTTTTTCCTGTTCCTTTTCTTGCAACTGATTCTTATACAAGACCTTTTCATTGAATATTACATCTCTGCTCCTAAGGATTTTGTGCCTTTCATAATCATGTAAGTGATAACCAAAATCATTAGCACCATATCCAATAAAGGTACATTTCTTTGATTTTGCCTCAAGCTTTGTTCTATTTTCTTTATTAATATGGACAAAGGCCTCACAACTAAAAGGCCTTAAAAAAGAGTAGTTTACCTTTTTACCTGTCCATGCTTCCTTTTGAACACCACCATCCAAGGAATTTGAAGGCCGTCTATTTATTAGATAAACAATAGTATCTACAGCATCTGGCCAAAATTGTAAAGGAAATCCTGCATGCAATCTCATGCACCTTGCACGCTCCATGATTGTTCTATTCATCCTTTCTAACACACCATTTTCTTGTGGTGTTCTTAGAACTGTCTTCTCTCTGCAAATTCCATGCTCTAAATAGTACCTATCAAACTCTTTGCTGCAATATTCACCTCCATTGTCTGATCTGAGACACTTCAATTTCTTTCCTGTCTCAATCTCAACCAAAGCTTTCCATTTCTTGAAAGTATCAAATACATCAGATTTATTCTAAATACAGTAAATCCAAGTTTTTCTATTTGCATCATCAGTAAAAGTAACATAATAACAAAAGCGACCAAGAGATGATATCTGAGTAGGTCCCCATACATCTGTATGCACTAGCTCTAATTTTTTGCTCTTCTTTTCTTTCCCAACTCTAAGAAACCTGACTCTCTTCTGTTTTCCATAAATGAAATTCTCACAAAAGTCCAAATCAACATTCTCCAAACCAAAGAACAAATTCCTTGAGTGAAGGATCTTGAACCCCTTCTCACTCATGTGTTCGAGCCTATGATGCCATAATGCTGCATATGCTCCTTTGGAAGTTAAAGCATTAATAGAGTTAGAAATACCATTGCATAAATACAATGTACCAACCTTTTCTCCTTTTGCTATTACTAGTGCTCCTTTGGTGACCTTCCAAGATTTATCTATGAAAGTTGTCACACAACCTTCACCACCTAACTTCCCTGTTGAAATCATATTTTTCTTTAGATCTAGAACATTCCTTACCTCCTTTAGTAGCCATTGGTTTCCATTCTACTATTTTACAAGAACCTTATGCATTCCAACAATTTGACAGGGTTTATCATCAGCCAAATGGACTTGTCCAAAATCTCCTTCAACATAGTCATGAAAATATTTCTTATCAAGTGTGGCATGGAATGAGGCCCCTGAATCTACCACCCAGGAATCAGTAATATTTTTGAAAGAAAGAATCAAAGCATCTTGTAACACCTCACCTGTCACATTTGATTCATGACTGTTTTCTTGTTGTGCATCTCCTTCTTTTCCGTTCCGAGATCTACAATCTTTCTTTAGATGTTCTTTCTTTCCATATTTCCAGCACACTATCCCCAATCTGGACTTGGATCTTCCTTTCCTTGATTTACTGCGATATCCTTAGCTCTTTCCTCTTTCCATTTTTCTTCCCCTAGACTCTGCACTCAAAGCATTACCTAATGTCTCACCAGAGCTTTTCCATCACATTTTCTCGCTAAGGATAACACCGATGCCATCATCAAACTTTAAAGTACTAGATCCAGAAACAGAGTTACTAATGGCCATTACTAAATCATTCCAACTTTCTGGCTATGAGCAAAAGAATAACAAAGCTCTAACTTCATCTTCAAATTTTACCCCTACAAAACTTAATTGACTTGTAACTGTATTAAAATCATTTAAATGGTCTGCAATAGATCCATCTTCTGACATCTTCATATTAAATAATAGTTTCATAAGAAATACCTTGTTTGAGGTCGAGGGTTTTTCATATAGTTTCACCAACACCTAAATCAAACCCTTTGTCGTTTTTTCCTTCGAAATGTTGAAGGCGACTGAATTGAGAAGGTTCCATTCTTCATTTTTCATAGTCATCAGCTTCTTTATTTTTCTGCTCAAGGGTAGGTACAGATATTTCTGATACATATAATCTTCCATCCAAATCTTCCATAGCGAGAGGTTTTTGCCATTAAATTTCTCAACCATAAACTTACCATCTTCCACCATTTCTCCCACTTGAACAAGAAACCCTTCTCTCCTGCGAGTTTGTCAGCCAAATAGATCTTCAGCTCTGATACTAGTTGTTAGAAAATTATATATTACAAAGAAATGGAACACATAGAATATTGCATAAATATAAACACAAAAACCCATAAAACCAAAGAGACACAGATATACGTGGTTCACCTGGTTTGGGCTACGTCCACCCCGAACAACCAGTCCTTCCTTTCTATTATCCAAGAAAAATGAAGAGTCACAACCTATAGTAGATCCACTGTAATATCCTTTGTTTTCACTCATAGTATCACCTCTCTATTTCTCGCTCAGAGAATACACATCTATTACACAGCCTTAAGACAATGCCCTCATACAAAGAGAGGGGTTGCCTTCTAGGGCAAAAAACCCTAAACTAAACATAAGTTCTACCATCAGATCATCTTCTTAATGAACAACCTAGATTGACTAGAAATTACTATACTTTTACAAGGTTAGCTTCGGGGGCGCTGCCCCAAAACCCCCGTCGGGGGACCGCTAGCCCTCGGACACTGTAGCCGGGGGAGATTGGCCCCCCTGAATCCCCGCGGGGGGGACAAGTCCCCCCAACACCCCCCCACGTGGACGACTTTACAAACTTCCTAGGGCATATATCTGGCTAAAACAAAGACCTCTAAATAATCATTCCCCACACCCAACAGGTTCAACCCAATCTATGGTTGAGTGGTATGTAGAAGTCCCTAACTTGGTTGGATTTTGCATATGTTAACATAATATGTTTTCTTTTTGTGATTAATGAGAAATTGTATTGATTATTATGGTGATCTTATGGCTTATTTTTCATGGTTTCTATTTTGGTTATATGTTGGGTATATGCATGGTTATATGATGAGTTCTCACTAAGGCTCTTGTTCATGATTTGACAAGTGATTGAATGACTGATGTATTCATGGTCTAACAAGTGTTGTTGCATCTATCTTGAGAGGGAATTAGACCTTATTGACAATTATCTGATGTAGTTCAAAATTTTATGATCAGATATTCGTTCATGACTTGTAGATTCTATTCTTATCATATGTTTGATGAAATGAGTATAATGTATTAGGCATATCTAGTTCAATATATTTCTCAAGTTTTTAATGGTTGGAATTGTTATCATCTTAGTTATGTTTCTAGAAAGTTATAGATAGTTCTGGGCAGTGGTCTGAAGGCCATCCTAAAAACGTGGAATAGATCTCCCCAATGCATGCAAAAAACTGGGGATTTTGGGTCATAACCACATGGATATAGGATTTTGGGTGTGGTTATAGCCTCCCAACTGCATGGATGTTATGTTATTGGTGTGTTTGTGGAGTTAATCTAGAGAAAATGAGTTCCAACTTAGGGATTGACCACTGGGGTGGTTGTTAGGCTCCTGAGTGGTTTGTAGGCCCTAGTTCCATAACTTGAAATGGGAGGTCATGTAATGTCATAGTGACACAAAACTCATGTTTACCCTGCAAAGTTTGTAAAAGTAGGCAAATGTGGGAAGGGATGTTACAAGTGCTAGAAGCTTGAATATGGTTTGATTTTATTTTTTGGCATAGTGTTTTTCCTTTTATGTAATTTTGTTTTCTTTTAAGATTGATTCCTGCAAAGGATAAGCTATCTCATGTCAACAAGGCAACTTGGTACAACAAGTTCTTAGTAGCTTGAGGGAATCCAATTACATTACATATATCACCTTGAACTTGTCTTGTTTCTCCATTTTTCATTTATTTCTTTAAAAATGTTTTTCATTGTTTGATGTTGTGAGAAACCCCCCATACATTAATTATTATGTTGGTAGGATCTACCAACTAACAGAAGAAGCGGGTTGAAATTATTGATAGGAAATGTTACCCCAAGAGATCTCTCGAATTTTTAGCCAAGGAACATATGAAGAGAAAATCATAATATCCATTAGGAACATAACTTCACCTCAATGAGAAAACATAGGGTAGGGAATTCATGAGTACCATACAAAATAATATCTAGAATATCATGAGCAATATCAAGAAGAAAACCCAAGAGTCCTCCTTGATCATTCTCGCCAATCTTTAGAAGAAACAAAAGAGATAAGAAATAGTCAATGGAGAGAATATACTCGAGCCTGATATCAAGGATTTTATTTCATATGTATCATCAGATCCTTCATGATTTCGAGACAGAAATCATCAAGCCTCGGAAAACCTACATGACATGATAAAGGAGGACATGAAAATAGTTTCTAACAAATCACATAACCAAGAATATGCAATAACAATGAAGCTTGGTTCCAAACAATCATCAACATGCAAAATTTCTCCTTCATTCAACAACTTCTAACACCATATTAGTTCAATAAGTTGGTATCTCATACTTTGATATGCCGTAAATCCTACTTCTTAAATATGAGTATGTGCACATTTATTATACTTTTATGCATGTGGCTTCATCAGATGTATGCATACACTTCAAAAGATTCTATATTTTCAAGTAGTGTAGGACAATAAATAACTAAATACTAAATATAAAACAAATTCTAACTATGAAAGCCAAGAAAGTGGCATAATTAGACAAGGTCTTTGTTTCAAAATTGGATTACTGGTGGGAAAAGTCCTCAATAATCTCTACATTATGTTGTTAATCCTCTGAAAAATTTTCAAACTCTTATATATTATTGTGTTATCTGATGTGGACAAATTAAGGCCCTTCTGCTAATGGGTCCTAACCCATAAACAACATCACATTATCTGGGCTCAAGGGTGGAGACTTCTTCTAGTACCTTGAAGTATGCATTCATCAAAATTAGGTTCTCTCACTGATGATAGTCGGAATACATCAATTTCCCTTGATTTTCAAATCTTCTAGGAAACGAAACCTCAACACATTTAGTTTTCTGTAGGAAGATGTATTGAGGTGCCTCAATAATCATTGACATCACTGTTGAGTTGTCTCACATTGGTTAATGACATGAATTAATGGTTTGTAATCCAATGGTCTCTTTCCATGATCGCTTGTAGAAAATTCATTTGCGTGGAAGAGTATTGCACCATAGATTGAGGATTCAACTAATATTTTGTAAAGTTTTCTACAATCATTTATTGTAGCATCTACAACCACCCTCCAAAACTTTTCCTTAGCTTCGTTTTGGAGCCTCCATACCAACCATCCTTAGTAGCATCTCTTGCATTGATAAGTACTTATGCTTCAGTTGAGTTTCTGTGGCTTATCATCTTGTGTTTACTAGCTCTTTTCCCTTTCACCCGCAAGTTGATATTTCGTGACTTGGTTATCAAGTGGTTCTTGTGCTCACTTGGACAACTATGAAAAAATTGAGGGAAACCAACCTTTCTCCTCTCCAGAATTATGCAAAGCATCAAGGCATCATGCCTCTTTCCAGAAATGCACAAAGAAAGCAAGCAACCTTCCCTTTGAAAATTGTGCAGAGCAGCCCATCGTTGGGCCTACTCTCAAAATTTGCATAGATCTCACTGATAGCCTGGACTTCAGTCCAAAAATTGTGCAGAGCTTGAGGGGCAGCTAGAGCCACTCAACCCAGAAAATGTGCAAAAGTCACTCCAGGGCTTGTAGTTTGTTTCATGTTCTCCCAAGTTAACCAGTCCGTTGCAGGACTGAGCAATCTCGCTTTGCATGCATGGGCTTATTTTTCTTGAAAAAGGAAAAAAGGAGAAAGAAAAAAGCATCCCAGATTTTAGGGATCTATTTTTAGAAAATGGAGGTTACATGGAAAATCCATTTTATAAACCTCCCACCAAGTGTCACTTTTTCCTAGATTTGTGGCATGTGCGTCATAAGCCTCAATCTTATTAAAATTATTTACTCGATACTTTAGAGCTCATTACTCACTTCGATCTTGGAGCTCTGGCATTCCCCATCACATCTAGAAACCTTTAGTGCACTCAGCTCAGTTTTTTCCTTGTAAGTTTACTTTCCATGTCTTTTTTTGCTTTTCTGCTGCTTTTTGTATTTCAATTTGTGCAAGTGTAGTTTGCTTGGTTTCATTGAATTTGTGTTTTCATTTTCATGCATGTGATCTTGTAGAAGCATTGTTTCAAGTTTTTCATTGCATCTCACTACTATTGAATGCATGACACTGTTTCTATACTTACAATCGCCATTACGGCGACTTGCTTCACACACTTACCTATTTTCCCATTTACTGATTCATGTACTGATTGTTTGCATGCATGTTCATTCACTCTTTTCTTCATTCATCTTCGCACATGCATTCAGCCTTTACATTTTTTCAGTCATCCGTCGGCGGGTTTGGGCTTGCTTGGCCCAAATCTTGCTTTGCTCGGCTTGCACTCTATATTTTTGAGAGTGAGGGCCATGACTTACTCCCAATAATTACACAAATATTGCCTCACATTGGTCTCCCAGGCTTGCTTTGCACAATTCTGAGAGGCATTGCTTGTTGGCCTCAGGAATTGCGGAGATAAAGTTTGATTGGGTTGCATTCATGCTAACTGAAACTGTGCATTGTGTAGTTTCAGTCCTTAGTAGGCCAAGATGGACTGTGCTCTGTGCATTTTTAGCAGTCAAATAGCCCACTAATAGTCCAGTTTATGTTCTATGTAGTTCATGTAGTTAGTCTCCCAACCTCCCTGTGAAAATTGCGCAAATCTTCTAGTGAGTCACCCAGGCATGTTGAATGTCAGTCCTCAAGTTGTTTTGGTTTTCAACTGACACTGTGTATGTCATTTGTGTTGCTCTGTCCTCCAGTATCATAGGTGTTCATGAGTCTCTCAGTAGTACAGGTATAATGGCTTCCAAGAGAGCAGGGTCCAACAAAACAATTGACAGTGCAACTAGAGATGTAGTTGAGCAAGTGTTTATGAGCTTCCCCATCTATCAAGACACTAAGTTATTCATAGACAAGGAAATAAAGATGAAATGGCAGGACACCAATGACATTTTAGGCACATTTTAGGATAATGTGGAGGATCACAGAGGCTATGTCAACATACACAAGATTGGCCTGTACCAGATTGCATGGAGGTATCTCGCATTTCCATGTGTGAACATGATTGACTGGATTGTCTCACATACTAATCGAAAGAACATGGTCTTGAGAAATGCTAGTGGAATAAAACTTTCTACCTTCAGGGGAAATGAATTTCAGGTGATGTATCATTTTCCACAGCCGGTGGCTTCAATGGGTACACACTTCAACTGACCTAGTATTAGTGCAAACTCAAGAGGCATCTTGAACAGCTAGGTGAAAGGGCCATCCAAGTTTAGGACAACACCCAACCAAGTGTACAAGATGAGGATATTGTGGAAGGCATATCATCTCTTGGTCATCTTCTCATGCCTCTTATATGGATAAGACAGTACAAAATCATTCCTGTAGAGTTGGGTGATTGTGTTAGATGAACTGGAGAATGAAGGAGGACCTTACAATTGGTCCAACATGTTGCCTCTTTGACTGAAGGAACAAGTAACAAAAGCTCAACATCTACCCAAGGGTTAGCAAGAAAATACTTTTATCTTCGCTTACATACTTGAAGCAATCTGTGCCTGTTAGCATTTCCTAGTCTTGGGTTGAACATGGACACCTTTAGAAACTCCTTTTCACACTTATTGCAGGTTCTTATCCAATTGCAGCTTCCATGGAGTTATTATACAACTATTAAACCACTTTGTCACCCTAGTGTACATGATGATATTTGAGCGGGATTCGCCTTGCATGTCATAGCAAGTAATGGAGGCATTGGTTGACATAGAAGAATGGTATGCCTCACCCATTAGCACTTTCATCTAGATGTACAGTGCAAGAAGGCTTCACATTCTTTACCGATGTTTTCCATGGATCAGTTGGTCATGCAAGAGGTTGCATACCACATCTCGACAAGGTTGTCAGCAAGACTGCACAGGAAGAAGAAGGTACCTTAGCCCGCTCTTCCTTTGAAGATCAGGTTGTATTAGATCCAGAATCTCAATCATACTAAGGTCAAGATAGATAAATTTATGAGATTCACCTTCGGCACTAGAAGTTTCAATCCATATGACCCACATTCCTTAGTCAAGCAACATTATGCGAGAGTTTATCATCCTTGGATCCACAGGGTGTGTCAATGGCCCGAGGAAGACCCCTGGAGATACTGTTATAACTTCTCCAAGGCACAATGAACTAGTCAGAATAGTTGTAAAGTGGTTAGCAGTGCAGAAGGCAGCAACATCTTAGAGAGAAGCATCATCAGCAATAGCAAAGGGTAGCAGACCTATGCTTGAAAAAGGTAAGAGGAATTTTGCTGACAGTTCAGAGACAGAGATAAGCTACAAGTTCAAAGAAAATCTAGTTTTATTAAGAGAAGATTTGGAGATTGAGGCAAAGAGGCAGCAACGCGATAGAAAGATCGCGCAAAGACAGAGGGAGAAGAAAAATTTGGAGGAGGAAGAAAAGGAGTTGCAGGAGTTGAAGTAGCAACTTAGGGAAGAACAAGAGCTGCATAGAAGAGAGAAGGAAGTGAAACAGGAATAGGAAGAGCAAGAGGTTCTTCATGCACACATTGATGAAATTATTCCCATATACGCTATTGATTCATCTGAACATGTAGCACATAGCAGATAGGGTGAGTAGTCAGAGGAGTAGGACTTTACTCAAGAGATTGAACAAATGCTAGAGTAGATGGATAAGGATGTGGCTCAGCCAAAGTTTGATCAGGACACTAACCTTATGCCTCAGAACCAAGAGGTCACCCCATTGGATTCACTAGATCCAGGAGTAGAGAAACTCCCAAGCAGTCAAGGAGACACTTAAATCCTTGAAGACAATCTGGAAGTGGATATGCACAACATATCTTTTGAAGAATCACAATGCACAGTTGTACAATTGCGTAGAGTACCCACTCCAAATGTCTATGTATCTCCCGCGCAGTTTTAAGAATGAGTGATCATCTCTGATATACATAGACATCCAGCTACATTGGCTAATGATACCAAGGAATATGCTGAAGCCACTAGCTTTAGTATTAGATCTTGATAACTGAGAACGAGTGCATGGCTAAGGAGTTACAAGCGAGCAAGCAGGGAGAAGAGAAAGTTACAACATATGCCAAGTAGAGTTGAGGAAGGAGAATCTTGATGAAGTATCATCTCTCAAGACAATCATGCAAAAGTTGTAATTTAGATTCGATACTATGCATAAGTTAGTTGTCCATCTTAACGGTTGGCAGTAGCACTGTGCTAGGAGAGCACATATCTTGTCAGGCATACAAACTACTATTGATCACATGCAGATATGGACAATGAGGTAAAAAGGAGTCCCATTACGCTTGCCAAAGATGACGAAGCCAAAGGTAGTGGAGTTGAAGGCATGAATCTGCAGCCAGATCTAGAACTATGAGGAACTCCCATAGCTCATCACGAACTTACAGGCTTCACATAGCCACTAGCGCAGACTTGTAGATGAGTACAGACACCATGCATCAGTATGTCATTGGTCCAGCTACACTCAAGACCATGACGCACATTCTATCTGATGAGTTGGAAAGAGGTGCCAAATGAATGTACTCGGATGCAATGGAGGCAAGATTTTTCTTTTAGAAGGATCTCACCATAGAGTATGTGGACACTATAACAGACTACCAATCTTCGCATTAGTTCACCACCATCGATCATCGAGATGATGTCGAAGAGTTAGTCTTCCCACAAATGTCTAAGTCTTATTGATGCGTTGTATGGCTTAATCAAGCCCATTTTTGTCTCATTTGGGTACATGTGTAGATTGTAATGTAGACATGTTGTAAAAGTGAAAGACCAAGTGTCAAAATGTAACAATCATGTGTAAGTTGAAGAGCCATGAGGGTAGATGAAGAGTCACAAAGGGGAATGTCAAGCGTCACCCCACCCTTTGCTATTTATAGAACCTAATAACTCATTGTAAAGGAATTTTGGAGCCAAGATTCCTATCGATATAACTTAGAGAAAGCTTAGAGTGTAGTGTAACAAGCCTTGGCTTCTCCACAATGTAGAGCTAGTACATCTCTTTGGAGGAGCAAGCAGTAGTGACTGTAATGTTCTGCTATCAAGGCTATTAGTTGTCATGGTTGTATGTATAGTTAGATCTTTCACTCTTTTAATATAATAGAGCCAACACGTTTCATGCATATATTTTTATTGTAATTCACCTATCTTGGTTACTCTAATGATGTATGTACCTATAATTTACGCATGTATGTATGGATTATTCTGTATGTGTTTGTATGAATCTTACCAAAGAATGTTGTTAGTATAATGTATAAATTTGGATCATCAACTATTTTATTTTCCATCTCATGGTGTCTTTCTACTCGTGTGTTCCCTTTCAAGTTGTGTGTTATTACAGGTTTCTAAGGGGTGCACTTTTCCCACCTTCCTTACGTTAGAGCCTTTCATGCACCTTCCTTGACTTGCTACAAGGTCACACCCTTGCTACCAGCAAGGAAATCTTACTTACCTTTGTGATCAACCGCATTCAAGGTGATACCATACCACCCACTATTGTGAATCCTACTCCAAATGATCTAAGGTCTAGTTGGGACATTTTATAGGGGATATCCCCTAACATGTTGGCGGGGACAACACCATCAACATTTTTGGTGCTAGAAGGAGGGCCAGATGACAAGCTGAGTCCTTACATCCTGTTTTAAATATTCACACATCTGTCATGGAGATTGTTGTAGATGACCCTTCGTGATGTTTGTTTAATGCACATTCCTTTGAAGTCATGAAGGAGTTCTTCGATCACTTATTGGAACTCACATATGATGGTGAAGGCGAAGTGGCCTAGCCTGAGCACTTACATGACTTTCTCACATTCTTGGGGAACGAGGAATATTTTGATGAAGTAGAGGTCAGCATCCTAGTTGCATACACACTTCGTAAATCCTCAAAAGAAAACTACCGCAACTTGCCACCCAATTGCATGCACTCATTTAAGCAGTTTAGTGATCTAATCGAATATGTTTTCCATTATTTTTATCCTTAAGTTCTTGACAAAAAAATGTTAAAATAGTGGAAGGCCCCACATGAAATGCTTATGGATTTCTGGAAGCGTTTTTGTCTACTCATGTTTGAAGCTCCGAAAAGTGAGATGAAATTCCAATATCTTATGGGCAAATTTGAATATTGTTGTCATAAATCAATCTTTCCCAAAGTGAAGAAAAAGTGCAAACCTCACTCACCATACTTCGGTGATGGAGATACGTAATCACAAGAAGACACAGTAGTTGTCACAAGTGACTATCCACCTTCCCTTCATTAAAAATCTCCAACCCCGTAGAGTAATGTGGGAGAGCATGCACACACGATTATTCGACTGGTAAATGATTCCATCCTCACTACTCTTAATTTCTGCATAGATTTGGTTGGGAAGACCATGGGTTGTCGTATGAACTTGTTACCTCAACCTCTGTCTCTGTGCTCTGTTGATCCTCTAGGTTGCATTGTCATGTGTTTTTCCATTTTGGACTCTACATCTGTAGTGAACAAGTATCGAGCCATCGACGGAGTTGGTGTTACACAACAAACCTGTGTTATAATTTATGATGATTATGACAGAGGATTTGAGCATGAACCTGTAGTGAAGGATGATCTCCTTCAGTCCATTCCTCCTCCGCTTTTTCCTGACATCTTTGATGACTCTATTGTTTCTGATTTTCCTTGTGTAAATCCATCCTTGGATGCATCTACTTCTGATCATTCATAGGACACACCCAATGTCATTCCATCATTTGACAATGGAAACGACAAATCTTTCATGGAAAATCGACTTTATTTTTCATCTACTTTTTCCTAAAACCCAAAGGGTGAACATCCTTGCTTCTCATCTACCCCTATGTATGACATATTAGATCATAAGGATGCCAAGGAACTCATTCATTTTTCTAATCGTAGCTATCATGATCTCTTTACTCCTATATTTGATCATGATGTTGATTCTATTACTGTTGATCTTTCAAAGCCACCTGTTTAGGATGATCTATCAGTTGATTAATTCAAAATCTTGCACGTTGTCGAGGCACTTCAGCCCGAGCTGATGGTTATGTCAAGCCCTCACTATCCTAAGGTTAGTTTCACTTTCAATCAGGAAATTATTGAACTACCCAAGGCTCTTGATCACTGATCTGTATGAATTGAAGATCCATCCAACACACATATTTCGCTTCCTCCACCAGAATCACCTAATCCTATCACTCATGCATTGGAGGAATAATACACAGCAAGAACACTTGTAAGACATAAGTTATCCCTCTTCCTTATGTTTGCTTGCTTGTCACCATCAAGAGAGTGCATATGCTTATCATCTGCATGCAGTGTATCGTAGCAAGATGGTAAGTCCGTAGAGTTCTTCTCTTGTGCTTACACTCTTTTCATTTATGTTGACACATTTAAACTCGGAGTGTGTTGGTATTCATTGTTATAATTTCATGTTTTCTAGTCAGCTTGACTATGTTTTTCACGAACCATGCCTTCACCAACATGGGTCAACCAATGTGCTGGTTGCCACATTGGAAATATCAGTCCACGTGAGCAAATCCATGCACTGTTAGCTTAGGAGTAGGTATAGTGTTTTCTTTATGTTTTGTTTGCTTGCATGCATGTTTTCTTTCTTGCTTTGTTTTTTCGTTTGCTTTCTTGCTTGCTTTGCTTACATGCTTTACTTTCGTATTTTGTTCTGCTCTTTCCTTTGTTGTTTTGTTGCTTGTTTATGTCTATAGGTGAGTTTCGCATGAAACCATGTGTGACTCTTAAGAAACAAAGGGTAAAGTACAAGAGGACATGTACAACTACCAACACTTGGTGATTTGTTGTTGTCTTTGTTGGCACTGAACTTGTTTTCTTTAGTCAATGATACGCCAATGGAAAATACACTCTGTTGAAAGTGAATCTTGGTGAAAACACAACACTTGGACTCTAACTAGTACCAACTACCCTAGTCGGTTGTTTTTGTTTTAATCCTTGTCACCTCAGTCAAGTAGATTAAGATGAGGGGGAAAACCTTAACAAGTATGTCAAAGGTATATATAAAATACTTCTCTGAAGAAACAACCTCTTCTACTCTCAATAAGTTAGAATCCCTCTTCCGCCTCTTAAATAAATAATTATGTATGCACAGTTCTTGAAAATCTTTGAAAAAAATAAAAAAAATGAAAATGTGAAATTTTTTGAAATAAAATGAATAAGGTAAAATAAGAGAAAGGCTTCCTCGGTAGAGATGTGATGCAAGTAACTCTATCGGGGTAGTGACCAAGCTCGCTAGTAGCAGAGTAATGCTTGTGTTCCTGTGTGACTCCTTCAGGGTACTATCTAGGCTTGCAGGTAGAAGAGCAACACCAGAGATGAAACTTACAATCTAACAATCATATTACTTGTGCACCAATATCCCCATCATCCCCAATCAAAACAACTAAGTTGAACTAGCTTGGAATGTTTGCTGATCGATCAAGAGCATGAAAGGTGCTACATATTTCATGAAACAAGGTTTATTCAGAAAGCTATAGTTTTACTAGTGTGTCACCAAGTGTTTTAGTGGCTACAACCACCCTCTAAAATTTTTCCTTAGCTTCATTTCAGAGCATCCCTACAAACTATCCTTAGCAGCATGTCTTGCACTGACATGTACTTATGCTTAAGTTGGGTTTTGGTGGCGCATTAACTTGTGTTTGCTAGCTTGTTTTTTTTTTCACCCGCAAGCTGACATTCTATGACTTGGTAATCAAGTGGCTCTTGTGCTTACTTGGAAAACTATGCAGAACTAAAGGGTAACCAAACTTGCTCTCCATAATTGTGCAGAGCATCAAGGCAGCTTGCTGCTCTTAAGAAATGTGCAGAGCAAGCATGCAACCTTCCCTATGAAAATTGTGCAGAGCAGCCCATCATTGGGCTTTCTTTCAAAATTTTCACAAATCTGGATGACAGCCTTAGCTTTAGTTTAGAAAGTGCGCAAAGGGTAAACCATAGCCACTTAGACCAAAAACTGCACAAAAGTCACTCCAGGGCTTGCAATCTGTTACATGTGCTCCCAAGTTAATCGGTCCCCTCTAAGACTGAGCAGTGTTGCTTTGTATTCATGGTTTTTTTTTTCCCAACAAAGAAAAAATCCAATTGCATCCCTATATTTTATGGATCTATTTTTAGCAGCTAGAGGTTACATACAAAATTTGTTTTAGTAACCTCCCGCCAAAGTGTCTTTTTTTCCTAGATTTGTGGCATGTGCATCATAAGCCTTGATCTTATCAAAACTATTTATTCGACCCTTCAGAGCTCATTCTTCACTTTAATATTGGAGATATGGCATTCCCCATTGCATCTAGGAACCTTTGACACACTCAGCTCATCTTTTTTTGGGTAAGTCTGCTTTTCATGTCTTTTGTTGTTTTTTTGTCACTTTTTGTATTTTGGTTTGTGTGAGTGTTATCTTCTTGATTTCATTGAATGTTTGTTGTCATTTTAACACATGTTATATTTTAGAAGCATTGTTTCAAGTTTTCGATTGCATCTCACTACTGTTGCATGCATGACACTGTTTCTACATTGACGGTCGTCGTTATGGTGACTCGCTTCACACAGTTAATTTTTTTCCCATTTATTGAATCCTCCACTCACTATTTTCGTGCATGTTAATTCACTCTTGTCTACACTTAGCTTCATACATGAATTAAGCCTTTACATGTTTTGAGTCACTTGTTGGCGGGTATGGGCTTCCTTGGCCCGTACCTTTCCTTTCCCGACTCACACTGCACATTTTTTAGAGTGAAGTTCATACCTTCCTCCCAGGAATTGTAAAAACCTTGCCTCACACAAGCCTCTCAAGATTGCTCTATACAATTCTGAGAGGCAGTGCTCTATTAACCCTGGGAATTGCTTAGATGCAATTTGACCAGGTTGTAGTCATGCTCACTGAAACTACACATTGTGTAGTTTCATTCCTCCATATGCCAAACTAGATTGTTCTATAAGTCATTTAAGTAGTTAGTGAGTCCACTAACAGTCTAGACTATGTTCTGCACATTTCTGGCAGTCAGTCTCCCAGCCTCCCATTGAAAATTGTGCAAATCTTCCAGTGAGTCACCTACATGTGTTGCACGCCAGTCCTCAAGTTTTTTTGGTTTTCAACTGACATTGTTCTTTCCATGATTGTTTCTCTGTCTCTAGGTATCACAGGCTTTTGTTAGTCTCTTAGCTGTAAAGGTACAATGGCTTCCAAGAAAGCAGGGTCAAAGGAGACTATTGAGGATGCAACTGGAGATGCAATTGAGAAAGCGACTATGAGCTTGCCCATCTATGAAGGCACTAAGTTTTTCATAGACAAAGAAAACAGGATGAAATGGCACGACATCGATGACATCTTTTCAAGAACATTTGAGGAGAATCTAGAGGATCGAGTCTATGTCAACATACACAAGTCTGGCTTGTACCAGATTGCATGTAGGTATCCCGAATTTCCATGTGTGGACATGATCCAATGGATTGTCTCACATATTGATCCAGAGAAAATGGTGTTGAGTAGTTTTAGTGGAACAAAACTTCTACCTTCATGGAAAAGGACTTTCAGGAGATGTATCATTTTCCGCAGCCAATGGTTACAATGGGTACGCCCTTCACCAGACCCAATAGTAGTGCAACCTCAAGAGGCATCTTCAAGAGCTAGGTGAAAGATCCATCCAAGTTTAGGACAACACCCAACGAAGTGTACAAGACGAGGATACTGCGGAAGGTATATCAGCTCTTGGTCATCTTTGCCTGCTACTTATACGTCCAAGGGAGTACCAAAATATTCTCATAGAGTTGGGTGATTGTATTTGATTTAATGAAGGAAGACCTTTCAATTGGTTTGACATGTTAGCTCTATGGGTTAAGGAATAAGCAATAGAAGCCCAACATCCTCCCAAGCGTCAGCAAGAAAAGCGTTTCATGTTCGCTTTCATACTTGATGCAATTTTTGTGGGTTAGTAGTTCCTAAGCTTGGGTTGGGCATGGGCACCTTTAGAAACCTTTGTGCACACTTACTGCAGGTATTTCTCTGAATGCAGCTTCCGTGGACTTATTATACAACTATTATATGACTTTGTCACCCTAGTGTACATGTTGATCTTTGAGCAGGATCTACCTTGCATGTCGTAGACATCAATGGAGGAATTGGTTGACATAGCAGACTCGTATGCCTCACTCCTTGGCACCTTCATTCGAATGTATAGCACAGAGAAGGCTCCGCATTTTTTACCAAAGTTTTCCATGCATAAGTTGGTCATGCAAGGGGTTTCATACCACATCTTACAAGGATTGTTGGTGAGACTGCACAGGAAGAAGAAGGCACCTTGGCCCTCTCTTCCTTTGTGGATCAGATTATATGAGATCAATAATATCAAGCATGGTGAGGTTCAGATGAAGGAATTTAAGAGATTCACTTTCGACACCAGAAGTTTCAATCCATATGACCTGCATTGCTTAGTGAAGGAACACTGTGTGAGAGTGTATCATCCTTGGATCCACGAGGCATGTCATTGGCTTGAGGAAGACCCATGGAGATATTTATATAACTTCTCAAGGCTCAATGAACTGGTCACAATGGTTGTAAAGTGGTTAGAATTGTAGAAGGAAGCAACATCTCAGAGAAGAATAATCAGTAGTAGCAGAGGGCAGCAAACCTGCACTTGACAAAGGCAAGAGGAAGGTTGTGGAAAGCATAGAGGTAGAGAAAAGCTACAAGTTGAAAGCAGATCCACTTGCATTAAGAGAATATTTGGAGATTAAGGCAAAGAGGTAGAAATTCTATAGAAGGATGATGCAAAGGGAGAGAGAGAAGAAAAAGCTGGAGGTGGTCGAAAATGAGTTATAAGAGTTGAAGCAGCAACTCAGGGAAGAACAAGAGATGCATAGAAGAGAGAAGGAAGTGTAGCAGGAATAGGAATAGCAGGAGGCACAGCATTCACACATTGATGAAACTGTCCCCATACATGTTATTGATTCATATGCATAGATAGCATATAACAGACAGGGTGAGAAGTTATAGGGGAACAACTTTTCTCAAGAGATTGAACAAATGCTAAAGTAGATGGATACAGATGTGGTTCAACTAGAGTTGGATTAGGACATTGTCCTCATGCGTCAAAACCAAGAGGTAACACCACTGGCTTCACCTGATCCTAGAGCAGAGCAAGTCCTAAGTGATCATGGAGACAATGAAACCCTTGAGGACAATCCGAACACAGATGTGCACAACATATCTTTCGACGAATCACAACACAGGGTTATGTAGTCCCACAAAAGCCCACTACAGATATCCATGTATATCTTGCACAATTTGAAGAACAAGTGATCGTGTTTGATGTGCGCAGAAATATAGTGGCATTGGCTGATGCTACCAATACATATGTCGAAGCCACCAACTTGAGAATTAGATTTTTTATAGCTAAGAACGAGTGCATGGCTAAGGAATTACAAGTGAGAAAACATGGGGCAGAGAAAGTTATAGCATACACAAGAGAAAAGTTGAGGAAAGAGATACTTAACGAAGTATCATCTCTCAAGAAAGTCATGCAGAAGTTGTACTTTAAGTTTTTCACCGTGCATAAGTCAGTTTTCCAACTTAATGGTTGGAAGTAGCATTGTGGTAGGAGAGCACGTATCTTGTAATACATACACATCGTTGTCAATCACATGAAAATATGGATAATAAGGTACAAAGGATCCTCATTTCACTTGCCAAATATGATGAAGCCAAAGGAAGTGGAGTTGAAGTCACGCATTCAGAGTCAGATCCGGAACTATGAGGAAATCCTGCAGCTCATCACCAACTCACATGCTTCACATGCACAAGTGAACAGGAGCATGGATGTCATTGTGTGCATGGATGCAATCCCATCCATTGGCACACTCACCAAGGAGAAGAAAATGAATAAAGTCTGACTGGAGCTGGACATGTACTTTGATCAGTTGATGTGCATAGCCACCAGTGCAGACTTGCAGATGAGTGCAGACACTATGCATCAGTATTTTGTTGGTCTGACCACACTCAAGACCATGATGCGCATCCTATTTGACGAGTTAGATAGAGGTACCAAATTATTGTACCTGGATGCAATGGAGGAAATATTTCGCTTTCAGAAGGATGTCACCATAGAGTACACGAACACCATAACAAACTACCGAGCTTGGCATTAGTTCGCCACCATCGATCATCAAGAGGACGTTGAAGAGTTAGCCTTCCCACAAATGTTTGAGCCTTAGTGATGTATTATATGGCTTACTCAAGCCCATTTATGTCTCACATGGTTATATGTGAAGATTATAATGTAAAAATGTTGTAAAAGTGATGGACCAACTGTCAATAGTAGAATGTTATAGTCATGTGTAAGTTGAAGAGTCATGAGGGTAGGTGAAGAGTCACAAAGGGGAATGTCAAGGGTCACCCCACCATTTGCTATTTATAGAACCTCATAACTCATTGTAGATGATTTTGAGTGCCAAGCTTCCTATAGGTATAACTTAAAGAAGACTTGGAGTGTATTGTAATGAGCCTTGGCTTCTCCATAGTGCAGAGCTAGTAAATCTCTTTGGAGGAGCAGGTGGCAGTGACTGTAATGTTCCGCTATCAGGACTAGTTATTATCATGGTTGTATGTATGATTCGATATTTAACTCTTTTAATATAACAAAGCCAATGTGTTTCATTCATATATTGTTATTGTAGTTTGACTATCCTGGTTTCTCTAACGATGTATGTAGCTGTAAATTATGCATGTATGTATGGACTATTCCATATGTCTTTGTATGAATCTTATTGAAGCATGTTGTTGGTATAATCCATCACTTTGTATCATCGTCTATCCTACTTTCCATATTGTGGTGTCTTTCTTCTCATGTGTTCCCTTTCAAGCTGCATGTTATCATAGGTTTTTAAGGGGCACACTCTTCCCCCCTTTCGTGTGTTAAAGCCTTTCACGCACCTCCCTTGACATGCTGCAAGGTCACACCCTTGGTACCAACAAGGACATCTTACTTACCTCTGTGTGCAACTGTAGTTAAGGTGATACCATACTACCGACTTTTGGGACTCCTACTTGAAACCGTCTAAGGTTTAGTTGGGAATTCTTACCGGGGAGACACCTTGACATGTTGGTGGGTCCAACACCATCAACATTTCTGGCACTAGGAGGGCCAGATGAGAAGTTGAGTCATCACATCCTATTTTTAATCTTCACACATATGTAATGGAGATTTTTTTAGTTAACGTTCTGTGATGCTTGTCCAATGCACATTCCTTTGAAGTCATGAAGGAGTTCTTTGATCACTTAATGGAACTCATGTATGATGGTGAAGGTGAAGTGGCCTGGCTTGAGCACTTACATGACTTCCTCGCATTCTTGGGAAATAAGGAAGATTTTGATGAAGTATAGGTCAACATGCTAGTTGCATACACACTTCGCAAATCCTAGAAACGATGGTGCCACAAATTTATGATAAGTATGACTAGGGATATGAGCATCAACCTATGGTAAAGGATGACCTCCTTTAGTCCACACCTCCTCCACCTTTTACTGGCATCTTTAGTGATTTTTATGTTTATGATTTACCTTATGTAAATCCATCCCCTAATGCATCTACTTCCGATCATTTGCAAGACACATCTGATGTCAGTCCATCATTTGACAATGGAAAGGACAAATATTTCACGAAAAATCCACTTGGATTTTCATCTACTCCTACTCCTAAGAAAACATTTGATTGTTTTCTTGCTTTCTTGATTGTCTTACTTGCTTTTATTTCACATTTTATTCTTCTATTCACTTCTTATTTTTGTTTCTTGTTTACATCCATAGGATAGTTTTGCATGAAACTATGTGTGACTCTTAAGACAAGAAGGGTAAAATACAAGAGGAATTTTACAGCTACCAAAACTTGGTTATCTATTGTCCTCTCTCTTGATGCAGAACTTGTTTTCTCCAGTCAATGATAAACCAATGGAAAATACATTATGTTCAATGTGAATCTCTATAAAAACACAAAACTTGTACTCTAACTAGTACCACCTACTCTAGTCGGTTGTTTTAAGCTTTATCATCTCAATCAAGTAGAGTATGGTGAGTGGGAAAACCTGAAAATGTATGTTAGAGGTATATATAAAATAATTCTCTGAGGAACAACCTCTTATGCTCTCAGTAAGTTGGGATCCCTCTTCCACCTCTGAAATAAATAAATGCCTATGCACAGTTCTTGAAAAAAATGAAAAAAACTTAAAAAAAAAAACTGAAAATGTGAAAATTTTTGAAATAACATGAAGAAGGCTTACTACATAGAGAGGTGATGTAAGTAACTCCACCGAGGTACTGAACAGGCTCACTAGAAGTGGAGTGATGCTTGTGTTCCTATATGACTCTGTCGGGGTACTATTTAGGCCTGCCGACAATGAAGTAACACCAGAGATGAAACTTTAAATCTCTGAGAGTCATATCACTTGTGCACCAATATACCCCTCATCCCCAATCAAAACAACTAATTTGAGTTGGCTTGGAATGTGTGTTGACTGATTAAGAGCATGCCAGGTGCTACATCTTTCACTCAATCTAGTGTGGAGACCATGATGATCAGATAACCAAACAATAGTTTCAGAGGAATTACAATTGCTTTTCACAAAATGAGGTCCATTCAAAGAGGTGGAGTTATACCAATTTGTCTCCAAGTGTTGTAGCGGCTACAACCACCCTCCAAAATGTTTCCTTAGATTTTTTTTGGAGCCTCCCTACCAACCATCCTTAGCAATAAGTCTTGCACTAATAGGTACTTATGATTTAGTTGAGTTTATGTGTCTTATGAACTTGTGTTTGCTATTTTGTTTGTCTTTCACCCGCAAGTTAACATTCATCACTTGATCATCAAGTGGCCCTTGTGCTCACTTGGAAAACTTTGTAAAAATTGCAAGAAACCAACCTTTCTCTACAGAATTGTGTAGAGCATCAAGGTAGTCTGCTTCTCTCCAGAAATACACAGAGCAAGAAGGAAACCTTCCTTCTGAAAATTGCATAGAGCAACCCATCACTAGGATTGCTCTCAAAATTTTTGTAGATTTGGCTGATAGCCTAGGCATCAATCCAGAAATTGCACAGAACCTAAGGGTTGGCCAGAGCCACTCAGCCCAGAAACGTCGCAAAAGTCACTCCAGGGCTTGCAATCCGTTGCATGTGCTCCCAAGTTGATCAATCCCCTCTAGGAATGAGAAATCTTGCTTTCCATGCATGGGATACATTTTCCTGAAAAATAAAGAAACGAAAAAGAAAAAATCATCCCTAGATTTTAGGAATCTATTTTTAGTAGCTAGAGGTTACATGCAAAATACTTTTTAGTAACCTCCCGCCAAGTGTCAATTTTTCCTAGACCTCCCGCCAAGTGTCAATTTTTCCTAGATTTGTAGCATGCACATCATAAGCCTCGATCCTATGAAAAATATTTATTCAATGCTTCAGAGCTCATTCTTCACTTCGATCTTAGAGTTATGGCATTCCCCATCACATCTAGGAACCTTCAGCACACTCATCTCAACTTTTTCGGGTAAGTCCACTTTTCATGTCTTTTGCTTCTTTTCTATTGCTTTTTGTATTTTAGTTTGTGTGACTATTGTTTTCTTGGTTTCATTGAATGCCTGTTGCCATTTTAATGCACGTTAGATTGTAGAAGAATTGTTTCAAATTTTACATTGCATCTCACTACTGTGGCATGCATGACACTATTTATGCACTAACGGTCACCGTTACGACGAATCTCTTCACAGACTTACTTGTTTTCACTTTTACTGAATACTGGACTCACTGTTTTCATGCATGTTCATTCACTCTTTTCTGCACTTAACTTCACACATGCATTCAATCCTTACATGTTTTCGGTCACCCATTCGCGGGTTTGGTCTGCCTTGACCCAGACCTTTCCTTGCCCAGCTTGCGCTACACATTTTTTAGAGTGAATACCATGTCTTCCTCCCAAGAAATGCCTAGAGCTTGCCTCACAATGGCCTCCCAGGCTTTCTCCATGCAATTTTGAGAGGCAGTTCCTTGCTCGCCTCGGGAATTGCATAGATGCAGTTTGACCAGGTTGCAGTCATGCTGACTGAAACTGTGCATCACATAGTTACAGTCCTTAGTAGACCAAGCTAAACTATGCTCTGCATAGTTTTAGCAGTTACTCAACCCACTGATAGTCCAGACTATGTTCTGCATAATTCTTCAAGTTAGTCTCCTAGCCTCAGCATGAAAATTTCTCAAATCTTCCACTGAGTCATCCATGTGTGTTTCATATTAGTCTTCAAGTTGTTTTGGTTTTCAACTGACATTGTGCTTGCCGTGAGTGTTGCTCTGTCTCCAGGTATTATAGGTTTTCATCAATCTCTCAACAGTACAGGTACCATTAGGGGATTTTTGAAGTCTAAAATGGGCCTCCTAAGGAAATTATAAAATAATAGTGGAAACAATAAAATAAGATTAGATTAAGTCATCAAATTCTAAAGGGAGAAAAGACAAAACTAATTTTTCAACTCGTATTTTCAACTTATCTCTATATAGGTTTACTCACATTTTGTCCAGAAACACTCATTGGATGCAAAATTTGATTCCTCATCCAAGGAGTACCCATGTTGCATAATTTCGAAGGACCCTGCTACACAAAAAATGAGAAATACATGAAAAAGGTGATTACAATAACATTTTTTGATGTATTTTTCATTTTTTCATGTAGCAGGGTCCATCGAAAGTATGCAACATGGGTACTCCTTTGATGAGGAATTAAATATTTCATCCAACGAGTACCTCCACTCAAAATTTGAGCTAAAAATTATGGACATAAGTCAATAATACGAGTTGAAAAAGTAGTTTAAATATTTTATTATTTTTTAATATTTATACTTTTTTACTCCAAAAATGGTGAACCATCCCCCATGGTTGACATCATCATCTTGAATCCTATTGGTTGTTATAAAGTTAATTCTTTTTGTACATTTTTCTTAGGAGGCCCATTTTAGACCTCCAAAATCCCCTAATGAATGGTTTCCAAGAGAGCAGGATCAAAGGACACTGTTGAAAGTCCAACTAGAGATGTAGTTGAGCAAGTGTCAATGTGCTTTCCCATATATGAAGGCACTAAATTGTTCATAGACAAGGAAATCTAGATGAAATAGCAGGAAATCGATGACATATTTTTAGGAACACTTGAGGAGAATCTTGAGGATGATAGAGTCTATGTCAACAAAGACAAGTCTGACTAGTACCAGATTTAATGCAGGTATCCCGTGTTTCCATGCGCAGACATGATCCACTGGATTGTCTTGCATATTGATATAGAGATAATGGTGTTGAGTTGTGTCACTGGAACTCAATTTTCTACTTTCAAACTAAAGGACTTTTAGGAGATGTATCATTTTCCATAGCCGGTGGTTACAATGGATACGCCCTTCACCAGACCCAACAACAATGTAAAATCAAGAGACACCTTGAAGAGCTGGGTGAAAGAGTCTTCCAAGTTTAGGAAAACACCCAACCAAGTGTACAAGACGAGGATAGTACAAAAGGTAGATCAGATCTTGATCATCTTCACATGCTGTGTATATGGCCAAGAGAGTATAGAAACATTCCCGCAGAGTTGGGTGATTGTGTTGGATTAACTGGTGAATGAAGGAAGACCTTTCAATTGGTCTGACATGTTGGCTCTCCAACTGAAGGAACAAGTAACAAAAGCCTGACATCAACCCAAGGGTCAGAATCCAAAGCTTTTAATGTCTGCTTACATACTTGATGCAATCTATGTCCTCTAGTAGTTCCCAAGCTTGGGTTCAGCATGGACACCTTCAAAAACCCTTGTGCACACTTATTGCAGGTTGTTATCCAAATTCCACTTCCATGGAGTTATTATACAACTATGAGGCCACTTCATCACCCTAGTGTACAAGATGATCTTTGAGTAGGATCCACCTTGCATGTAACAGGCATCGGTGGAGGAATTGGTTGACATAGTAGATTGGTATGCCTCACCACTTAGCACCTTCAACTGGATGTACAACACGGAGAAGGCTCCACATGTTTTACCAAAGCTTACCATGAATAAGCTGGTCATGGAAGAGGTTTCATACCACATGTCGACAAGGTTGTCGGCGAGGCTGCAAAGGAAGAAGAAGGCACCTTGGCCGGATCTTCCTTTATAAATCGGGTTGTATGAGATTCAGGATCTCAAGCATGGTGAGGCCGAGATGGAGGAATTCAAGAGATTCACCTTTGGGACCAGAAGTTTCAATCCATATGACCCACATTACTTAGTGAAGGAACACTATACGAGAGTGTATCATCCTTGGATCCAAAGAGCATGTCATTGGCCTCATGAAGACCCATGGAGATATTGCTATAACTTATTAAGGCTCAATGAACCAGTCCGAATGGTTGTAAGGTGGTTAACAATGCAAAAGGTAGCAAAATCTTAGAGAGCAACACCATTAGCAGTAGTAGAAGGCAGCAGACATGGGCTTGAAAAAGGCAAGGGGAAGGTAGAGAAAAGCTACAAGTTCAAAGAAGATCCACTTGTGTTAAGAGGATATTTGGGGATTGAGGTAAAGAGGTGGAAGAGCCATAGAAGGATCGCGTAAAGGGAGAGGGAGAAGGAAAAGCTGGAGGAGGTAGAAAAGGAGTTGCAGGATTTAAAGTAGTAACTTAAGGAAGAACAAGAGTTGTGCATAAGAGAGAAGGAAGCGGAGTAGGAACAGGAATAATAGGAGGTGCAACATGCACACATCGATGAAACTAGGCCCATATAGGTTAATGATTGATTCGAATAGCTGGCACATAACAACCAGGGTGAGAAGTTGCAAGAGCAGGACTTTTCTGAGGAGATTGGGCAGATTCTAGAGAAGACGGATACAAATGTGGTTCAGCTAGAGTTAGATTAGGACATTTACCTCGTGCCTCAGAACCAAGAGGTTACCCCACCGTCTTCACTAGATCCAAGAGTAGAGAAAGTCCCAAGCGATCAAGGAGACACTAAAATCCTTGAGGACAATCCAGAAGCAGATGTGCACAACATATATTTCGACGAATCACAACACAAAATTGTGTTGTCGCATAGAGTACCCACACTAGATGTCCATGTATCTTCTATGCAGTTTGAAGAACGAGTAATCATGTTTGATTTGCGAAGACATCAAGCTACATTGGATGATGCTATCAAGGCGTATGCTGAAGCCACCTACTTGAGTGTTAGATTCTTGATAGATGAGAACAAGTGCATGGCTAAGGAGATACAAGTGGCCAAGCAAGGAGAAGATAAAGCTACAACATCCGTCAGAGCATAGTTGAGGAAAGCGATACTTAATGAAGTATCATCTCTCGAGATAGTCATGCGGAAGCTATACTTTAGGTTTGTCACCGTGCATAAGTTAGTTTTCCATCTTAACGGTTGGCAATAGTGCTATGCTAGGAGAGCACGTATTTTGTCAGACATACACATTGTTTTTGATTACATGTAAATATGGACAATGAGGAACAAAGGAGCCCCATTGCACTTGCCAAAGATGATGAAGCCAATAGTAGTGGAGTTGAAGGCACACATCTAAAGTTAGAACCAGAACTATAAGGAACTCCTAGAGCTCATCACTAGCTTACAGGATTGAAGTGCATGAGTGTTCAAGAGCATGGATGTCATTGTACGCATGCATGTCATCCCATCCATTGGCACACTCATCGAGGAAAACATAAAGAACAAAGTCCAACTGAAGCTAGACATGCACTTTTATTAGTTGAGGTGCATAGCCACTAGTGCAGATACTATGCATCAGTGTGTCATTGGTCTAGCTGCACTCAATACCATGATGTGCATGCTATCTGACAAGTTATATAAAGGTGCTAAATAAGTTTACCCAGATGCAGTAGAGGAAAGAATTCATTTTTAGAAGGATGTCACCACAGTGTATGTAGACACCATAATAGATTACCAAGATTGGCATCAATTT
The DNA here is from genome assembly GCA_000404065.3 of Pinus taeda. Classification (NCBI taxonomy): domain Eukaryota; kingdom Viridiplantae; phylum Streptophyta; class Pinopsida; order Pinales; family Pinaceae; genus Pinus; species Pinus taeda. The sequence goes on along the minus strand of APFE031446453.1, from coordinate 21,665 downwards.
TCCATCGTTGATCATCAAGACAATGTCGAAGAGTTAGTCTTCCCATAGCTCTCTGATTCTTCGTTATGTCATGTATGGCTTACTCAAGCCCATTTTTGTCTCACATGGTTACATGTGGAGATTTTAATGTAAACATGTTGTAAAAGTGAAAGACCAAGTGTCAATAGTAGAATTTGACAGTCATGTGTAAGTTGAAGAGTCATGAGGGTAGGTGAAGAGTCACAAAGGGGAATGCCAAGGGTCACCCCACCCTTTATAATTTATAGAACATCATAAATCATTGTAAATTATTTTAGGAGCCAAGTTTCCTATAGGTATAACTTAGAGAAAACTTGGAGTGTATTGTAATGAGCCTTGGCTTCTCCACAGTGTAGAGCTAGTAAATTTCTTTGGAGGAGCAAGCGGAAATGACTATAATGTTCTACTATTGGAGCTAGTGGTTGTCATGGTTGTATGTATGATTGGATTTTCACTCTTTTAATATAAAAAATCCAACACGTTTCATGCATATATTGTTATTGTAGTTCGGTTATCCTGGTTACTCTAAAGATATACATAAATGTAATTTACGCATGTATGTATGGACTATTCCGTATGTGCTTACATGAATCTTATCATAGAGTGTTGTTGGTATAATCCATCACTTTGGATAGTTGGATATCTTTCTTTCCACCTCATGGTGTATTTATTCTTGTTTGTTTCCTTTCAAGCTGCCTGCTATCACAGGTTTCTAAGGGGTGCACTCGTCCCCCCTTCTGTGTGTTAGAGCCTTTCATGAACCTTCCTTGACTTGCTACAAGGTCACACCCTTGCTACCAACAAGGGCATCTTACTTAACTCTATGTGCAACCAAAGTCAAGGTGATACCTTATGATCTAGGTGGCTCTAGACACACGTAGAAGTCCAAGAGGACTCAGAAAGGTTCAAAATTCAAAGTGGTCAGAATGGTCCTAAACCAAGACAAAAACATAGGGCTCATCTGCTAGATTCCCGCGACGCGAATGACACTCAAATCCAAGTTCGTATGGAGGAGACAAATCCCATCAAAGTTGCGGTCAAAGTTGGGCAGTGGGCTAGGTTTAAGTGTCCTACAATTTTCCTGACACCGGGGCATGAAACCTAGCTCCCGAAAGTGGGAAAATTTGTTGGTTGGTTAATTTTCCCAATGACCTTTATTTTCGTTAAAATTAAAAGCAAACAATATTTTTTAATAAAATGAAAAATTAAAAAAATTATATAATGACGTGGCAGGCCATAACCCCTGCCACCCCCCCATTGGGCATAATTAAAACATAAAAAGAGCGTTGGTGGCCATGATCCCTCCAAACCCTTAAACCACCAAACAAACCATGTGGTGACAGGCGGTCAAAGCCCACCACCCCTCAACCAACCGCAAGAATATATGTATATATATATATATATATATATATATATATATATATATATATATATATATAATAATTATATATATATATATATAAATAGATATATATATATAAATGTAATTTACGCATTTATGTATGGACTATTTCGTATGTGTTTATATGAATCTTATCAAAGAGTGTTGTTGGTATAATCCATCACTTTGGATAGTTGGATATCTTTCTTTCCACCTCATGGTGTCTTTATGCTTGCTTGTTTCCTTTCAAGCTGCGTGCTACCACAGGTTTCTAAGGGGCACACTCGTCCCCCCTTCTGTGTGTTAGAGCCTTTCATGAACCTTCCTTGACTTGCTGCAAGGTCACACCCTTGCTACCAACAAGGACATCTTACTTAACTCTATGTGCAACCAAAGTCAAGGCGATACCGTATGATCTAGGTGACTCCATACACACGTAGAAGTCCAAGAGGACTCAGAAAGGTTCAAAATTCAAAGTGGTCAGAATGGTCTTGAACCAAGACAAAAACATAGTGCTCATCTGCTGGATTCCTGCGATGCGAATGACACTCAAATCCAAGCTCGTATAGAGGAGATAGAGCCTGTCAAATTTGTGGTCAAAGTTGGGCAGTGGGCTAGGTTTAAGTGTCCTACAATTTGCCTGACACCGAGGTATGAAACCTAGCTCTTGAAAGTGGGAAAATTTGTTGGTTGGTTAATTTGCCCAATGACCTTTATTGCCGTTAAAATTAAAAAAAAAATTATTTTTTAATAAAACGAAAAATTAAAAAAATTATATAATGACGTGGCAGGCCATAACCCCCACCACCACCCCCATTGGGCATAATTAAAACATAAAATGAGCGTTGGTGGCCATGATCCCTCCAAACCCTTAAACCACCAAACAAACCATGTGGTGATAGGTGGTCAAACCCCACCACCCCTCAACCAATCGCAAGCATATATATATATATATATATATATATAATATATATATATATATATATATATATATATATATATATAATATTATATATATATATATATATATATATATATTATATAATATATATATATATATATATACACACACACACACACTTAGTAATGGGGTGGGCCGCCACTGGTGGACCTGACCCCTCCCCCTACCACCTACACGAAAATCTAGAACTGGTAGGGTTTGAATGTGCCAGGCCTGGTGGGGCTAGCCTGCCTCTTGAGCAATTCCATAACAACCCAAAATTAGAGCCTCCACAACGTAACTGCCACAGTTTGTTGTAACCGCCAACTCATATGTGAAAGCCACCAAGACAACATGACTTAGGTGAGCGTTGACAGGGCTGGATACCTTGACCTCCCATAGCTATTCCGAGGTTTTCACCGTTAGGCCAATGGCGCACATTATTTATTTCATCCACGGACTTCATATAAGTTCCTTTTCTAACTAGTGGACCTAGGGAGGAGAGCCGAGAATGGGATAGAGAGAGAGAGAGAGAGTGATGGAATAGAGAGCAACAAAAAGAGAATGGAGTTCTATGTAGTAGAATTATGACCAGGTGGAACCATGATGCAATTCTATGAGGCAAAACCTTGACATGCTTTTCGAGATAGGGAATACTCTCTTGATGCCGAAGATTCCTTGGGAGGTAATTTTTCTGAGTGTGAGAATGTAATCAAGTTTACAGCCATTTTTCTCATATTTTTGCAGGTAATGCGATGACAAGGTCAGATTCTCCTTTTGAGCAATGGATTTGTAGATTCCTAGTGGAGGATAATCTTGAGGGAATCTTCTAGTTTCCTTGGAGGCTGAAATTTGTCAGGGTCTCAAAATTCATCCAACTTTATACTCATTCTTCTCAGAATTTCACAAGGATCTCAATGGAGAGATCAATTTTCTGATTTGAGTTGCAGATCTCCAATCAACACAGAGGAGGGAATCTTTGGAGAATCACAAGGGAATCCAAAAGACTCCTACAGGCTTGGATTTTGTCAGCATCAGAATTCGACAAATGGATAGTCGATTTTACACCTCTTGATGACACAAATTTAATGATGCATTCATTTTTTGTAGCTGAGCCTTTTATTTTTCTACCATTTTCCAGATTGGAGTGACTATGTCAGATTTCAAAGTGTGGACAGTCAATATTATGCCATGTGATGCCACCATTTCGATGGTGTATTCAGATCCAACAACTGAGTATTCCATTCTTCATCAAAATTAGAGTTGAGGTATATGAGGTGTTTTTGTCATATACTTCATTTATCATTTGATGTGATAAGTATTATGTTGTTCGATTCATGCTTGATGTATGATTCAGAATCTTGTGTCTACTTCATGTAAGACATATGTATTCATCATGGATTATGTTTTGAGATCCCTTTGTTTCCATGATGGTGGGATACTCATTGTCACCATGTGTGAGATTATGTCATGCTAATAGGAGGTATGTTGTGAGTGATAGTTCCTATAGCGAAACGCATCGTGGAGAGACTTTGCCATTCATGTAGAAGGCACATATCCTTGTATGAAAAGAAAACATATTCCATGTACATCTTCACCATTTCTAGCACTGAATGAAGCAACCAACACCATATTGACACCATGGCCATAGACATAGTCCACACTGGACAAACTCCGTTATCAATGTCTCTTGTTTATGATCTGTTGATCGTCATTATGTTTCCATTTTCTTAAGAATGCATATATGTTCATTTATGCTCTTATGAAATGCAATTCTAACTACATCATGGAAGAAAAATATCTTGGTTAAATCAGGAAGTTGAGTCAACTTGGATCAAGTTTGGTATTAGAGCTGTCTTTGCGTGGATGTGAATTGCAAGCGTGAACAATGAAATGTGCAACAGTAGAAGATGACAAAGGGATGTGCAAGGAAATGCTCAGAGTGTCCAAAAATATCGACATAATGTATGAAGGTCTAAAAGAAGAGACAGATGAAAAGCAGTAGTTCTAGCTTCAGTTGCAAGCCACGGAAGAGTCCCTAGAAGAACTGAAGCACAACAACCAGAGTCTTCAAGCAGATAACCTTGAATTGAAGATGCTTCTACTAGAATAGAAAGAGGAGAAACAAAGGTTACTATGACAGCTACAAACTAAGGATGAGGCCTTGGAAAAACTGCAACGTGACCCCTATGAAGTAAAAAGTAATTTTCTAAATTCATGTACGTTTCTTGATTATGATTTTGCAGCTTTTCAAAATCATACCATGGGAATTGGCTCTAAACTGCTGAAGAAAATGGGGTATGAAAGAAAATACTTGTGCATTAATGGCCAAGGAATCATCAACCCCATCAAAGTAGAGGAATTACCCCTTTAGGCAAGACTCAGGTATGTCTGGAGTGAAGTTGGGGAATGTGTCAAGACAACTAGCGAACCACCAACAACACATGATGGGAAGCCCTCATCAGTTCTTTCTGACTCGACAGTGTAGGTAAAAGATGTTGATTTCACTTTAGTTTCATCTTCACATAGTATAATTTCTGTTGGAAATGTGGAGATACCAATTATAGGGACAAACTTGATGCTCCTTACCATGATGAGGTACAAGGAAGAAGAAGAACTTGGTGTTAATAGCCAAGGCATAACTTAGGCAATGGAGGTAGTGCAAAGAGCTCGATTCGCAAGCTTAGGATGCACTGAAGGAGAATGCTCAAGGGTGTTAGATGCTTCCGAGATATTGTTAAACCACTGAGGAAAGCAAATGATGGGAAAATATCACCATCATCCCATGGAAGTGCCCATTGCAGGGAAAGAGCTAAGGCAAGCTCTCATCGACATAATTTCACTAGAGACAACCAAGAGAGGTATAATAAGTCTCAATATTCGAATGCTCATTTTGATTACAATCATATTGTTAATGATGGACATTAATCATGGAATTGAAAAAATGTACTTTTTGTGGTTTACATAACCATATATTTGTTGAGTGCTTGAAGAGAATGGCACCACGAAAGAGGATGAAGCGTGAAATTCCTTCTCCACAACAAAGAAAGAAGCATGTTAAGCAGATCTGGAGGAAGAATACTTATTGCAGTCATTGCAATAGAAGTGGTCATGAAAGAGCCACATGTTGGAGGCTCCATCTAGAGTAGCATGTTAAAGACAAAGTGTCAGTGCATGAATGAGTTAAAAAACTCATTCGACAAGCAAAAGCACCATAGGGTGATGACCCATTCACATTGATAAGTGAAAAATGGTTTTTAGATATGTTAGCTTGTCATGGTTGTGTTTTTGTAAATCATTTGTTGCAATTTAAAATTTAAAAGTGATGATGTGTTTTCCATCACTTGTTAAGAAACAATGATGTCTTGGCCTTATGTGTTTCATAGCTGGGATATTGTTTCCATTATGATGTAAAATTGACCACCGAGTATGTGCTATAAAATCATGGCAAGTATGGGGTGCTTGGGTCGTTAGTTGGTCTTGTAAATTAAGAATGTAATTTGCAAAACAGTGTGCTACATGTTTACAGAGGTTACAGGGGTCTTCTCATCACTTATGGCTCTCAAGGACAAAGGAGAAGGAGAAACAAGGGTGACTTATCAGACACTTCTGGTGCAAAATATGTATAGAGAAGTTGCAACTTATTTTTTCCATGCTTTTGGAGGACCAAAAGCTCCTCAGTGGGGGGGATTGATCCAGGTGGTTCCAGACACATGTAGAAGTCCAAGAGGACTCAGAAAGGGTCAATATTCAAAGGGTTCAGAATGCTCTCAAATCTGAGCTCATATGGAGGAGATAGAGCAAGTCAAAGTTGCAGCCAAAGTTGGGCAATGCACTAAGTTTAAGTGTCCTACAATTTGATTGACACCAAGGCATGAAACCTAGCTCTTGAAAGCAGGTGAATTTGTTGGATGGTTAACTTACCAATGACCTTTATTTTTGTTAAAATTAAAAATAATCAATATTTTTTAATAAAACAAAAAATTAAAAAAAAATATATAATGAGGTGGCAGGTCATGACCCCCACCACCCCCACTCCCATTGGGCATATATTAAAACATAAAAAAGGGGTCGGCGACCATGACCCCACTGGATCCTCCAACCACAACCAAACCACAAGATGGCATGCGGTTAAAACCCTGCCACCCTTAACCAACCGCAAGCATATATATCTATATCTATATATATATATATAAACTTTGTAATAGGGCGGGCTGCCACCGGCAGTCCTGACCCCTTCCCTTTCCACCTACATGACAAGCCAGAACTGGTGGGGTTTGAACCCAACTGACCTGATGGGGGTGGCCTGCCTCTCGGGCAGTTCCAATAACAATCCAAAACAATAGCCTCCACATCGTAATTGTCCTAGTTTGTTGTAACCGGCAACACATATGTCAAAACCGCCAACAAAACATGACTAAAGTGAGGGTCAGCAAGGCTAGATCCCCAACCTCCCACCACTATTTCAAGGCTTTCACTATTAGTCCAATGGCACACATTATTTATTCTGCCCATAGACTTTATATAATTTCCTTTTCTAATGAGTCGACCGGGGAGGAGAGCCAAGAATGGAACAGAGAAAGAGAGAGAGAGCATAACGGAATGGAGAGTGCCAAAGGGAGAACAAAGTTCCATGTAGTGGAACCCGTCCCAGGTGGAACCATGATGCAGTTCCAAGAGGTAGAACCTTGACAGACTTTTCGAGACAGGGAATATTCTCTTGATGTCAAAGATTCCCTGGGAGGTAATTTTTTATCAGTGTTAGAATGCAATCAAGTTTACAATAATTTTTCTTAGATTTCCGTAAGGAATGCAATGGCGAGGTTGGATTTCACCTTTTGAGTAGTGGATTTGCAAATTCCCAGTGGAGGAGAATCTTTGAGAATCTTGAGGGAATCTTCCAGATTCCGTGGAGGCTGAAATTTGCAAGAGTCAGAATGCAACCAACTTTATACTCATTTTTCTCATAATTTCACAAGTATCTCAATGGCTAGATCAGTATTCTAATTTGAGTTGCAGATCTCCAGTCAACCCAGAAGAGGGAATCTTTGGAGAATCATAGGGGATTCTAAAAGGTTCCTATAAGCCTAGATTTTGTCGGCATCATAATTTGACAAATGGATAGTCAATTTTACACCTCCCAACGACAAAAATTTAGTGGTGCATTTAGGTTTTGTAGCTGAGCCCTCTATTTTTCAGCCATTTTCTAGATTGGAGTGATGGTATTAGATTTAATAGTGTGGAAAGTCAATATTATGCCATGTGATGCCATGATTTTGATGGTGCATTCAGATCCAACAGCCGAGTATTACATTCTTTAGTCCACATTAGAGTTGAGGTATATCAAGTATAGTTGTCATGTACTTCTTTGATCATTTGTTATGAGATGTATTATGTTGTTTCTATTCCTGCTTGATGTTTGATGCATAATCTTATGTTACTTCATGTAAGATGTATGTATTCATCATGGATTGTCATGTATGTTTCGAGATTCCTTTTTTTCCATGATGGCATGATACTCATAGTCACCATGTGTGAGATTATGTCATGTTGATAGTTGGTAGGTTATGAATGATAGTTCTTGTAATGGAACATCTCATGGAGAGACTTTTCCACTCATGTAGAGGGCACATATCCTTGTATGATAGAAAAACATAGTCCATGTACATCTTCTCCATTTCTTGTACTGAATGAATTGACCAAGACCATCTTGACATAAGGCTTAGAGACATAGTCCACACTAGACAAACTCCATTATCAATGTCTCTTGTTTATGATTTGTTGATCGTCATTATGTTTCAATTTTCTTAAGCATGCATATATTTTCATTTATGCTCTTATGAAATGCAACTATAACTACATCACAGAAGAAAAATATCTTGGTTAAATCTAGAAGTTGAGTAAACTTGGATCGCCATACTACCCACTGTTAGGACTGCTACTCCAAATGGTCTGAGGTCTAGTTGGGACTTCTTACCAAGGAGATCCCCTGACATGTTGGTGGGTCCAACACCGTCAACATTTTTGACACTAGAAGGAGGGCCAGATGACAAGTTGAGTCCTCACATATTGTTTTTCATCTTCACACATCTATTAGGGAGACTGTTGTAGTTAACACTCCACAATGTTAATCCAACACACATTCCTTTGAAGCCCCCAAAGGACTTCTTCGATCACTTGTCAGAAATCATGTATGATGGTTAAGGTGAAGTGGCTTGGTTGAGCACTTACATGACTTCCTTGTATTCTTAGGGAATAGGGATTATTTTGATGAAGCAGGAGTCAACATGTTTCTTGCATACATACTTCGCGAATCCAGAGAATGATGGTGCCACAACTTGCAACCTAATTGCGTGCACTCATTTAAGAAGTTTAGTGATCTAATCAAATATGTTTTCCATCATTTTGATCTTGAAGCTCTTGAAAAGAAATGTTAAAACAATGGAAGGCCTCAAATGAACCACCTATGGATTTTTGGAAGTGCTTCTGTCTACTCATATTTGAACTTCCGAAAAGTCAAATGAAATTCCCATTTCTTATGGACATATTTGAACATTGTTGTCATAAATCAATTTGTCCCAAAGTGAAGAAAAAGTTCAAACCCCATTAAACATATTTCGGTGATGGAGCTAAGTAATCACAAGTGGACATAGTTGTTGTCAAAATTTACTATCTACCTTCCCCTCATCAAATAGCTCCACCCCTGCAGAGTGATGTCGGAGAGCATGCACACACGATTATTCAGCTAGTACATGCTTCCACCATCACTACTCTTAATTTCTATGCAGATTTGGTTGGGAGGCCCATGGGTTTTCATATGCACTTGTTACCTCAGCCTCTGTCTCTACGTTCTATTAATCATCTGGATTGTAGTGTCTTATGTTGTTCTATTCCAGACTCTACACCTATTGTGAACGAGGATCAAGCCATCGACAGAGTTGATGTTACATAACCAACTTGCGATGTCTTTTATGATGAGTATGTTTGGGGATATGAGCATCAACCCGTGGTTAATGATGACCTCCTTCAATCTGCTCCTCCTCCGTTTTTTCCTGACACCTTTGGTGATTTTGTTGTTTCTTATTTTCCTTGTGTAAATGCATCCTTGAATTCATATACTTATGATAATTCATAGGACACACCCGATGTCAGTCCATCATTTGATAGTGGAAAGGAAAAATATTTCACTAAAAATATACTTTATTTATTATCTGCTTTTTCCGAAAAAAATAGGGTGAACATCATTGCTTCTCATCTACCCCTCCATATGATTTACTAGATGATGAAGATACCAAGGAACTCATTGATTTTTCTGATCGTAGCTGTCATGATCTCTTTACTAGTATATTCAATCACAATGTTGATTCTATTGTTGTTGATCTTTCAAAGCCACCTGTTTGTGATGATCTATCTATCGATGAAGTCAAAACCCCACAGGATTTTGAGGCACTTTAGCTAGAGCTGATGGTTATGTCAGGCCCTTGCTATCCTGAGGTTTGTTTCACTTCCAATCAGGAAATTGTTGAACTACCCAAGGCTCCTCATCACTCATCTCTATGCATTGAAGATCTGTCCAACACACAAATTTCACTTCCTTCACCAGAATCACATGATCCTATCGCATGCATTGGAGGAATCATACACAGTAAGCACAATTGCAAGACATAAGTTATCCCTGTTTCTCATGTTTTATTACTTGTCAAAGTCAAGAGAGTGCACATGCTTATCATCTACACGTATTGTATCACAACACCATTGTAAGTCTACAGAGTGCTTGTCTTATGATTTCACTATTTTATTTTATTTTATTTTATATTTTATATTTTATATTATTTATTTATTTTTATTTTTTTCTGTGGACGCATTTAAATTCAGAGTGTGTTGGTCTTCATTGTTATATATTTCATGTTTTTTGGTGTTCTTGACTATGTTTTTTGTGAACCATGCCTTCACCAACATGGGTCAACCAATTTGTTGGTGGCTGCATTGGAAATATCACTTCATGAGGGCGGACTCATGCACCATTAGCTTAGGAGTAGGAGTAGTGTTTGCTTTATGTTTTTATTGCTTGCATTCATGTTTGCTTTATTGATTTGTTTAATTGTTTTCTTGCTTTCTTAATTTTCTTACTTTCTTTTCTTTCACATTTTCTTCTACTCTTCGCTTTGTTGTTTTGTTTCTTTTTTACATCTGCAGGTTAGTTTCACATGAAATCGTGTGTGACCCTTAAGACAAGTAGGGTAAAGTATAAGAGGACATGTACAACTACCAACACTTGGTTATCTATTTTCCTCTCTCTTGATGCATAACTTGTTGTCTTCAGTCAATGATACACCAATGGAAAATATGTTCTGTTTGAAGTGAATCTTTGTCAAAACACAACACTTGCACTCTAACTAGTTCCACCTACTCTAGTTGGTTTTTTTTGGGTTAATCCTTGTTAGCTCAATCAAGTAGAGTAAGGAGAGGGTAAAAACCTTAACAAGTATTACATGATTCTATTATCTAGTATATTGTATAAATTATTGAATTATTTATTATGAATAGACCCACAATTAACATTAGAATATTATTATCTAATTTATCCATTTTTATAGCTGTTAATGGTCACACCTACCTGTTTGGAAGAGTTTCTCTCCCTATTTAACTCGCAGCTATGATCTTACTCCTCAACTTGTCATAATGATTAACCACACTAGTTGGTTCGAAACGTGTCGACAAAGGTTTTCTACATGTGATTTACGCTGAAACTCTTCTTACAAAAAAGTATGTTAGAGGTATATATAAAATAATTCTCTAAAGGAAAAACCTCTTATGCTCTCAATAATTCAGGATCCCTCTTCTGCCTCTAAAATAAATAAGTGCCTATGCACAATTCTTCAAAAAAAATGAAAAAACTGAAAAAAGATGAAAATGTGAAAAATTTTGAAATAAAATGAATAAGGCGAAAGAAAAGAAAAGCTTCCTGCATAGAGAGGTGATGCAAGTAACTCCACTGGGGTACTGACTAGGCTCGTTATAAGTGGAGTGATGCTTGTGTTCTTGCGTGACTCTGTCGGGGTGCTGTCAAGGCCTGCTAGCAACAAAGCAACACCAGAGATGAAACTTAAACTTTGACAGTCATATTACTTGTGCACTAGTATATCCCTCATCCCCAATTGAAGAAACTACGTTGACTTGGCTTGGAATGTGTGCTGACCAATCAAAAGCATGGCAGACACTACATCTTTCACTCAAGCTAGTGTGGAAACCATGATGATCAAAGAACCAAATAATACTTTTGGAGGAGTTAGACTTGGTTTTCACAAAATAAGGTCTATTCAGAGAGTTGGAATTTTACCAGTGTGTTGTCAAGTGTTGTAGAGGCAATAGCCACCCTCCAAAATGTTTCCTTAGCTTCGTTTTGGAGCCTCCCTACCAACCATCCTTAGCAGCATGTCTTGCACTGATAGGTATTTATGCTTCAAATGAGTTTATGTGGGTTATGAGCTTGTGTTTGCTAGCTTGTTTGCATTTCATCCGCAAGCTGACATTCTATGACTTGGTCATCAAGTGGCTCTTTTTCTCAGTTGGAAAAATGCATAGAACTAGAGGGAAACTAGCCTTGCTCTCCAGAATTACGTAGAGCATCAGGCAACCCACTGCTAGCCAGAAGCTAATGACCAAGCAAGCAAACATACCTCTAAAAATTATGCAAAGCAGCCCACCATTGGGATTTCTCTCAAAATTTGCATAGATTTGGCTGATAGCATGGGCTTCAGTCAAGAAATTGCACTGAACCTGAGGGAAAACTAGAGCCACTCAACCCAGAAATTGTGCAGAAGTTACTACAGGGCTTACAGTCGGTCACATGTGTTACAAAGTTGACCAGTGCCCTCCAAGATTGAGTAATCTTGCTTTGCATGCATGGGCTGCATTTTCCTGAAAAAGAAGAAAAAAAAGCAAAAATCATCCCTAGATTGTAGGGATCTATTTTTAGTAGCTAGAGGTTACATGAAAAATTCATTTTAGAAACCTCCCGCTAAGTGTCTCTTTTTTCTAGATTTGTGGAATGCACATCATAAGCTTCGACCTTATCAAAACTATTTATTTGATGCTTCAAAGATCATTCCTCACTTCGATCTTCGAGCTTTAGCATTCCCCATCACATCTAGGAACCTTCGGCAATCTCAGCTCAATGTTTTCTAGGTAAGTCCACTTTTCATGTCTTTTTCTACTTTTCTGTCACTTTTGTATTTTGGTTTTTGTGAGGGTTGTTTGCTTGGTTTCAGTGAACACGTTCTATCATTTTAATGCATGTTAGCTTGTAGAAGCATTGTCTCAAGTTTTCCATTGCATCTAATTGTTGCTGCATGCATGACACTCTCTTTACACACTTAAGTCATTTCCCATTTACTAAATCTTGCACTCACTATTTGCATGCATGCTCATTCACTATTGCATGTACTGAGCTTCACACATGCATTCAACCTTTACATGTTTTCAATCGCTCGTTAGTGGGTTTGGGCTGCCTTGGCCCAGACCTTGCCTTGCCTGACTTGCACTGTGCATTTCTGAGAGTGAAGGCCATGCCTTCCTCATAGGAATTGCACATATCTTGCCTAACACTAGCATCTCAAGCTTGCTCTAAACAATTATGAGAGGAAGTGCCCTGTTGATCCAAGGAATTGGCTAGATGCAGTTTGATTGGTTGCAGTCATTTAGAATGAAACTTCGCATTATGCAGTTTCAGTCCTCGGCAGACCAAGATGGACTATGTTATGCACAAATTCAGTAGTTAGTCATCCCACTAATAGTCCAGTCTATGTTCTACGACTGAAGTGGAGTTAAAAGAAGATAAGATTATATTTTTATAGTATCTATCATTAAATGAGTACATTTACTATGGAACAAGGGACACTATGAGCGACCATATTGTTCCCAATTTCAAAATTCCAGTTACATCATTATATATTTGATATTATCAACATCATATTCTAGGTTCTAGTTTATGATCGACTAATTGTTCCACTTGCATGTAGATATGATGGTCATCAAAGGGGCTTTACGAAACTATAATGTATGGATGTTGGTTTGGCCATTTTCATTTTATCTGTAACACCCACCTCCCACATCTAACCAAGCAATCATCTAGCTAGGGTAAACATGCAACAAGAGTCCACTATGATATGATTTGACCTCATAAGTCACGTTAAGGAATTGGAACCAATGGAAGCACACCATACATACATTCAACATCAGCTACAAGACCCTCAAAAATCAATCCAATACTTTAGATAGTTTTTCCTTGGGTCCCACTGAACTTTTTGATAGCTTAAGCCTCAGTCACTCTAATGTTATAGGCATGACAACGTCCAAAAACCCAACGTCACTCTCATAGGCTTGCCTGCGAGCATCCAAAGACTAAATTTGTCAGTGCTATGCCATCGTCCCTGGGATTTGAGCCAAGTTTTCAAGCCCAGAGCCCAGGTCACTGCCCTTAATTTCATGACACCTTTAGAACAATAAAATAAGAGAGAAATGACAGTACTAAAGCAAATGCTTGAATGAAACGATAACTAGACCGCTACTAGCCATGATAAGCATTTCATCAAATATATCACCAATATGTAATCTACAGGTGTAAATAACAATTCTGAGCACAGGGGTCTCATACTTATCTGAGATTAACTAAGAATGACTGGTTCCTCAATACATCAATTTCCATTCCACCCATTAGGTCATAGATACATTGATCATTCAAATACAAGTAAAAACATGATGAGATCTATACGTGGATGTTGTCGTGAAACACATAGAAAACCAACATAATAGAAACATAAATACTCATGAAAGTACAATCATATAGACCACATATAATCCATGAAAATGTTCATATAAATACAAAGAGAAATAAGCTTTTATTTCTCATGACTTCCATGTTCAACCTGACTATAGAATGGCTAAGCCAAATCTGTCTTTATCCATTTAACCCCATTCCATATTCCAAGCATGAATATGGGATCTCATAGAACACATCAATCAAAACTTATCCAAGCCATCCACCTAAACCTATCAAACAATTATTCCACCACCCGGTGACACATCACCAAAACCAACATTAGATTGGTGTCCATCCAAGCCTTCCATGTCTTCCATATCATTTTCCCAACCAAGGCTTCCAGGACTAGTAATTCGATCCACAACTTAGAGAGGTCTTCCAGAGCATTTTTCCAACCAGGGCTTCCAAGACTAGTAACTCAAGCCACCAAGGGCTTATAGAGTGTTTGTCCAACCAAGGCTTCCAAGACTAGTAACTCAACCCAAGCTATTATAGGGCTTCTAGAGTGTTTGTCCAACCAAGGCTTCCAACACTAGTAAATCAACCCAAGCTAAGGAAACATGAGAACCAATTAAGAACGAACAATGAAAGTAAACCCACAATCACCATGGCTCTCCAGGAAATGGAAAGGTTAGGAAATCCACTATCAATCCCACCAATCCTCCATCCTAGTGATAGATCACAACCAAAACTCTACATGGATATGTCATGCATGCCAAAACAAGTGAAGGAAACATACATGCAACTTGATACCTGCAAGAAAATATGATTCAGTTACTAATCCCCATGCCTTCTTGCCCTTTGATACTCTTCCTTTCCCTTCTTTCTTTGAGAATCCAAGTATGCCACACCCTCCAAGAGTGCTCCAAGAAAACTCTAAGTCTCCAAGAGTATGAGAGGGAGAGAGAGAGAGTAATGAGAGAGCTCCAAAACTGAACTGAAAAAAGGTTACCGATTGATCCTCAGAAGCCTTTTTAAGAATGAAGACTCTGTTTTCTCCAATTTCCATTATTTTCCTTCATTTTCCTCCTCACATGCAACTTGTGACCTTTCACCTCCTGTTTCTCCTAATTTCCATTATTTTCATCAATAAATGTGCCAAAAATTCCATTTTTCCTTTCCAAAGCCTTAGACATTCCCTTTTCCAATTTTCTTAGCAATAAAAAATCACAAGTGATCCCCATAACTAGGGTTTTTCCGCACATTCAGGTTGGAATAAGTGTCCCATCATTTGTGGTTATTACTTTTCCTTTATATACTTTTATTACATGGAATTTTCACTAGGGTTGTTACAGAATCTTCCCCCTTAGGGGAGCACCGTCCTCAGTTTTCAAAAACATCTATAACCAAAAAATTGTTGTAAGAAACATATACTTCCAATGGAGCTTTATAACTTAGCTTGATGCAATATTTGCAATGATTAACATGCTGAGAAGAAAACCAATATGAAAACATAACAAACATGACATCATAATGACATAACACCCATACCGCTTATTGGAGCTTTATAACATAGGTCATGGTGGTATTTAAATCCATATACATATGTGCATAAACCAACATCACCAACACATATACCAAAACATATACCAAAGAATATACCAAAACACCATACCAAAACACCAAGCCAAAACTGCTTTCCCTCAATCGACAAATAAGGAATGATACATAGCCTGCATCTGATATGTTATCACTCAGGTTGTCCCTAGGCTCCTCAAGGGATACGGCTGAGGTAACCACAAACTAATCTTTGGATTGCAGGTTCTAACCCACCTGCAATCAGAGAGGGCTCTCTCTTAATGATATAGCTTTGTTGATGATGATTTTAGGCTAGTTGTTGGGTTCAAGGGTTTGATTTTTTGTTTGGATGGAGGATGCCTCTATGAAAGAAAATTCCAAGCAGAGAGGCAAGGTAAAGTGTGATAAGTTTCAAACCATTGGGCATGGAGTCATGGATTAAGGCTTGCTGTTGCGTTTTCTTGGTCACATGAGGATTATGGAGCGGGATAGCCACACATGAGACAATTATCAATTTGCTGAAAGGATGGAATGATGGTCAGGGATGAAAGGCAATTAAGAATCTTTCATCAAAACTGACAGGGAGGAGAAGTGAACGAATGGTTGTCTAGGAGCAGTTAAGAATTCCTAAACTATCATTCATAAGTGAAAGAAACAGCGTAAACAAGATCATTTAAGTATGCATGTTCATAACTGTTCCTGATCAAAACATGAAAAATTGCAGAAATTGAGCCTAAGGTGCAGCTAAGCAAATCCTAAACTATTCTTCTTTTTTGCAATTTGGATGGCGAAATGATGATAAAACAAACATGAACAACTAACAGAGTTAAGAAACACTTATTGAACCATGTAGAATCACAAGAGTTTCACAGTCACTCCTCCACCAATTAAACACAGTAGACAGTTTTCGAATCCATGCTTTCAACAGTTTTTGATTATAGAAATTATCACGGTTACAGTGCGAGTCTCTGCTTGAGGAAAATATCGAAGTACCAAAGATCAAGCAACTAATCAACCAACCAACCCCTACTCCATTTTTCAGGGTGGTATATATAAGCAAAATATCTAAAGTCATTTATTACAACCGACCTAAACAGGTCTGCAGGAAAAAGCTTTTTCTAAAGACCTAATTGTTGCTGGAATTAACTGCAAGTAAGTCCTTTGGGCTGTGCCAGAGGCAGCTCGATCAAGTTGAGTTGATGGGGTGCGCTGTGTGACTTGGTGCAGTGGTTCTGTCATAACTGTGCATTGAGTTTTGGTCCACTGATCTCCTGTGAGTTTAATGTGCAGTCATTTGTGCTGGTGAGCTTTCAATGCGTCTTCAATTGCTTCTTGACTTTCAGAGCTTTCCTTTTAATGTTGGATTTGCCTCGAGCCCTGAGAAAATCTCCTATGATACACTTTGCCGCTACATTGATAGTCTTCGCTGCTTCCTAATACTCTTTGACATGCTTGTTGTCTGTATATTTGATCTGATACTCTTTAATCTTTATTTATGGTCTCTCTCTGTCTTTAAACATGCTTAAATTGGCAAAATCAGGCTTTTTCGGGCCTTTTCGGTGCAAAAAGGGCTAAGGAATCAAAAGATTCCCTAAAGATTCTCCAATATGGCTCATTTCCCGTAGCGATGTGCGATTAGAGCTTCGCGCTAATCGCGCATCGAAAACTGCCTCCGTTTCTAATTTCGGAGCTCCGAAGCTCAACTTTCGCGCTTGTGCAAATTTTCCTTTTTTTGGCTGCTGACGTCAGCATGACGTCAGTAGTATGGTGGATGACGTTAGCGTGCAGACGTCAGCAGTGGGGTCCTCTGGTACGGATATGATGTTAGCATGCTGACGTCAGCAAGGTGACATGGCAGTACGGCGGGGTGACGTGGCAGTGACACATGGCAAGGTGACGTGGGCTGGGCGCAGGCAGTGTGAGGTGACATGGAGGTGACGTGGCATGGTGATGTGGCAGTCCTATTACAT
Organism: Pinus taeda; assembly: GCA_000404065.3. Classification (NCBI taxonomy): domain Eukaryota; kingdom Viridiplantae; phylum Streptophyta; class Pinopsida; order Pinales; family Pinaceae; genus Pinus; species Pinus taeda. The sequence goes on along the minus strand of APFE031446453.1, from coordinate 4,017 downwards.
GAGGGGAGGGTGGTTTTGACCTGTGCATTGGACCGCCTTTGGTATGGAGGTGGTTTCTGTCAGGGGCGGCCCGATGCAATGGGAGGCCGCCACCTATCCCGGTGTACGACGATAAAACCGTCGGACATCAGGTGGTAACCTACCATTACAATAGGGCGCCCGATATGAACAAGGGTCGTCGGATCTGGGGGAGGCGATCTGACGGTGGACGAGAAAGGGAGATGCGCGGAGTTTAATAAAAGAGCGCGCGTTAAAAAGTTTAATTTTTCACGGCGCGGTGGGTTTGAACTTTAGGAAATGGGTTAAATGTGTTTGGCGCGTCGGTTTATTTATTAACCAAATTTTAATAAATTCCAAAGAAAATGTGTGGGGGGGTTTTTTTGCATTTGGAAAAGGGGTTCTTTGTGTTTTGGAAGGGGTCCAAACACTAGCGAAGGGGAATTATGCGGAGATGAGGGTTGTTACTAAGGTCCAGGTGACTTAGTAATTCCCAGGGGAATACTTATGGTTATATTTCAACCAAGGGGAGGGGATATTTACATAAGGGGATTATTTACATAGTTTTAGTAGGGGGATGGGGAGATATATAGGGGGTTAAATAATAATGTCAGTAGTTAATATGGAGATGACAAGAAAGCGCTAAGTTTCAGAGGTTTTAGGCTTCAAAGGGGAGGTAGAACTTTATAGAGATAGTATGGACCCTCCTTGAGTGAAGCAGATCTTCACCAAGGCTAAGGACATGGAAAATGATAAAACTAAGAGATATCAAGCAGATCTTGACCTCTTTTTGGGGAAATTAGTCAATGATTTGGGGAAGAGGAAGAAAGGGAAGTTAGTTATCCCTGATTTGAGCTCCTCCACATGAAACTGCCTGATGACTGTGACTTGAGTAGAGATGATACTTTGAAAGCATAGAATTGATCAGACATCAAGATTCTACAACCTCAAAACTACTTACCCAGCCTACTTACCTAACATTTTTTTTTCTTTTGATTTGGGTGCATTTAGACTTGCAGACCCAGCATTTCAATTTTTTCTTTTTATGCCTTTCTATCTACAAACTACCCTTATTTCTTCCAAGGGCCCAGATTAAGCAGTTGGGCTCCTTTGATTCTCTACCTATCTAAAATCTGCCAAGATTAAGCTGTTTGGACAGATTGTTCATTCTCTATATTCTAAAACA